>JAQIWI010000717.1:0-23996 GCA_034698825.1 Deuterosminthurus bicinctus | reverse complement strand
ATAAATAAAATAAATAAAATAATACCACCACGCTCATTCTGTCAACATCCAAATGGCCCAACGCCCTCCAGCCGTCCACCACCTACTTATAATGAGATTTTGAATGAGCCTGTGTACTTAATGCAAGAGACAGCAGAACTCGCTAGGATCCTCAACTTCGCCTGTGCTTTCTTTTTCTACTTCTATGTGCCAATGGTGCTGAGCCAGTTATGTGACCATTGGTCTAGTTTCTGTCGTACAGTTTATTAAGTATTTCGATTTTAATTTCTGACAATTATGTAAATATCAATTATAGCCATGGAATAAGCGTATGCCTCACACACGCATACTGAGCCTGCTTGGTAATTTCTGTACTCTTCATAGAGGGTTGATCCCTGACGCTGTAAAGGTCAGTCCCAAGTCCTGCAACACCGTCAACTGAGTTGGTAAGTATCATCAATTAGAATAAGATATGTTGCCTCCTGTTTACCTTTCATTATAAAAACAAAAATCCGAGAAAAGATGCGCTGTCCCCAAAATTTTGGTCGTATTTTTAATGGGGGATCCCCTACTCCTTCGCCGATTGTCCAAAATCACAAAATTTTATCTTCACTGCAGTCTTGCAATTTCTATTCAAGCAAACAAGAAAAAAAACTAACGCTAATAATTACACTGATTCTCCATCTTCTACAATTCGGGGTCGGAGAGGCTCCCGTAGCTTCAGTACAAAGAACAAAGGCCGGACGAATATATGGCAATGATACACAACTACCACAATACCCAAGCTAGTACACAATCCAGTATACGCTATCTGCAGGCAACAGTCAGAGCCGGTATGCATGCTCTGCGTGAGTATAATATTGAATACAATGAGCATTAATACTGAGCGACAATTGGACCCGGATCCACAGTAGATAGTGTGTGCCCTCTGCTACAAACTTCCTACGGACATATACTCTTCGAGTGTCTGTTCAGGGTCTGCGAGATTATTGTTGTGCTAGAATTCGCACATTTCTCCAATTTCAATGCGACATCACGAACAGTTGAAAAGCTTTCATCGTCAAGGGCTAGAGACTTTCTCACTCCCCATCTTATTGGAGTCATCTGCTAGCGTAGCCAAATATTCAAAGTGAGTACCGGTTTTGAGCAGATCATGTAAATTTCCAGCTGCGACAATTTGTCCTCCATCCATTGCCTGGATCTAATGAACTGCACGGAGGTCCGTAAGAATACAAAACAAACCTTTCCAAATTTATTCTAGCTTTCCCTTCTCTGCGGTACCTTGTCGTTGGAGATCGTAGAATTTCAAAATCCTCAGTCCACCGTATTCTTTATATGGGCCGTATGATACACAAATTTATGCAGCATTAGTGGAGAATAAGAATTTTGCTTGATTTTGGGATTACTACTCGCACACGCATACTGAGCCTGCTTGTTTATTTCTGCACTCTTCAGAGCGGGTTGATCCACGACGCCGTCAAGGTCAGTCCGAAGTCCTGCAACACCGTCAACTGAGTTGTCAAGTATCATCCATCTGCTACAACTCTTATTCAAAGGTCGGAGAGGGTCCTCGTAACGTAAGTACAAAAAACAAAGGCTGTAGGAATATATGGCTTCAATGAAGCCGTAAAAAACTACGTACAGCTTAGCAGTACATAACCTTAACATAACCTTAGCAACAAAATACACATTGGACTACAGAGAAAATGGGTTTATGGAGTAACATAACTAATTGAAGAAACCTCATAAATGAAAAACTGTAGGCTGTGAGAAAAACCAATTTGCTCATATCTTTATCAAATCATTTCTCTAACAATTTCATTGAATCCATAGAAATATACAACTGCTCTCGTAATACTGTTTTTCTCGCCAGTATTATTCTAATAAAACTCATTACAATTATGGGCATTATTTTCCCATTGGCACAATTCATGGAAAAGCAAAATTGTGCTGATGAATCCATTTATGTCGTAGGTTGCATCCAATTAAATAGTTCTTTCAAAGGACTACTTAATTGGATCCAACCTACAACATAAATGGATGCACAAGCACGGTTTTCGATTAGTTCTCTTTGAGTTTTTTGAGCGGAGCAGTCAAGGAAACAACACTCCTTAACAAAGTAACAAGCGAAAGTGCTGCATTTTATCATCGGCAAAAGTTTCTTTTGATTGGTGTGTTGATCTATTTGAATCTGAACAGCACGAAGAACTTTACCAAAGGAAGAAATCTTCAAGAATCTCGGTACGTATTTTGGAAAAAATTGGCACAAATCCATCACTGAGTCCCGACACTATTCGGCTATGGCATCGTTAAATACCGAGTCTTTTATTACAATCGTAATTTTTAAACTGACTTCCAGCTATAAATCCCAGTATGAAAACCGAAATCGTTTTATGACATTTAATTTCTAAGCCAAATGTCAATCAACTTTAATGAAGGCTAGGTTTAACAATTTCGCCAAGATTCTGGTTTCAGATTTTGTACTCAAAAATGTCTTAGCTTTAGAAATTAGGGAGTTATTCACGATTGAAAGTTGAAAGTTTACACTTCTCATTGGGTCACCCTGCACATAGCTCTACCGATGATCCCCCATACTTCCTCCCACACGCTCACATCTTTATCTTGCATTGAAAATTCCAAAGTCATGAATACTGAGTGCTGAGGAGTAGGGCACATTTCTACCTCCAGTGTCTAACTTGGTGTGGTGTGCAATTAAAATGTGACCTCAAGAAGTCTACCAATTTTTCGAAAACCGCAGCCCGGAATTTTGAAATATTAGGATTCCTGAGGTCATCTTTTATTCGCATAGAAACATTCTCGGTCCAGGGTTGTATGTAACAGGGTTGGCCAATGAGAAGAGCACACTTTCAATCGTAAATAACTCCCGGGGATTGTTTAACTCCCGATTGAAAGTGTGCTCCTCTCATTGGGCAACCCTGTTACATAACGCTGCCAATGATCCCCCATAATTTCTTTCCACACTTACACCTCCCTCCTCCACAATGTTTTCAAGGACCGACAATGTGTCTATGCGAATAAAAGATGACCTCAACAGGAATCCAAACATTTCAAAATTCCGGGCTGCAGTTAAGTAACACAATTTAAAAAACAAAATAAAAAAATTAAAAATGAAAAATAAAACAAATAATAATACAAAAAAAAATAGCAATACAAAAATAAAACAAATAATAATACAAAAAAATAGCAATACAAAAATAAAACAAATAATAATGCAAAAATTAATAAAATAAAGCAACAATTAAAAAAATAATAAAAATAACAATAATACAACAATAAAAAAATATAAATAATAATTTAAATCTAAATATTGAAAAAACGAAACTGGGAAACAAAATATGAATATTAAATAAACGAAACAAAGATTTTTATGCGGTTGTTATCAAATAATTAGACGTGATTTATTCATGCGTATTGAAGGCCAACCAAGGTATCAACCAAATAAGAAAATTCACTAGTGAAACGAGTTGCAATCTCATTTGGGAATCCCAGCACGCGATTATACGTAAAGTTCTAGAACAATCTCTTTCTCGTTTTTGTTACAAAAACTCTATAGGGTACTGATTATTTAGCACAGATACTTTACGTGTCCGCTCTTTTAGTACCGTGCAAGTCACAAGCTATCCTGTTTAAGATGCTTGTTACAATGAGAAACAAGTGCAGCCTATACCGATTGGGAAATTAAAAACAATACTGTTGTCCACCATATAAAATCTAGACTCCAAAAAAATCTAATTCAGCCGCCAGTCCTTTCCGCTGTGCAATACTCTGCACGAGCCTGACAGTTTTAGCATTCAGTGCTAAGTAAATACAACCATATCGTGGACGTCTTTGAAATGCCAACTTACAACATGTTTCATTGCCCACGCCAACCATACGCCGAGGTATCTGTCGCTCACTTGCAGTGAGTTGCCCAACTCGGAAAAATACGCGGAATCCATTCCAACGGCGGTATGGCTGATGCTTCGTACAATTTGGCTTGAGTTGGCAGTGGAAATTATGATTACCAAAACGGTACAAACGGTCGAAATGGACTCCATAATGTTTTAATTTGGAAACCAAATTGAAAGTAAGCAGGTAAAGCAAAAAATTCGAGCTCTTCTCCAAACGACCATGGATAGTGCATTTTCCAGGATACTTGAGAAGAGTGCAAACTAAACGCAACTGTCAAGAGATCTTACAGCCGCAACTGTGCATGAGTCCTTATGATTGCACCAGCACCAACCCATTGATGATCATGGTGGAGTAGACATAGTGGAGGAGATTTTTGTCAGGCGTCTCTTTGGATGCTTACGGCGGCAGTACTGGTCCCGTTTCAACTTTGCTACATTTACATCCTTTACTCTGGAACATATATGATCATCACGATCAGGATCGGGATGTACAGTTTAGGTGTTTGCAATGGAGCTTGTAATAGTTAAGATAAGAAAGGGCAGAGGAGTTCAGAACTCTCGGAATTCGGGGCTTGGATTGGAAATGGAGAGACCGAGATGGCAGTAACGTGGGATCAAGGTGGATCCAATTCATATAGAATGGGTGCTGAGGGCAAGTATGACTTGAAGCTTGCTCCTAGCAACGATCTAAAAAAAATATGGCTCTTCAGGTTCCAAGAGAAGTAAAAAGTCAGACGATAGGAGCACGACTAAGCGCAGTAGTACAAGTTTAATGGGCAGTAGCTCTGGGAAAGTGAGCGTTATGACCAGTAGGAAATGCAGTTTGACTTCTAGTTTCCGGAAGCCATGGAGGGAATGTGGGGAAACCATCCGTGGCGTCGACTGAGCAGGCCTCTGCTGAGTCTCCTCGTGAACAAGGTGGCGGAAAATATGGCGGAATCAGTGTTATCAACGGCTCAGTCGGACCTCATTGAGTCCGTCGTGGCAGGCCTAAATGCTCAGGAAGATACTCATCCGATCGTGAATATTCCTTCATCTGCTGTACCTGTCTCAGACCTGGCTGCCATTGTGTGGTCCGTCTCACTTGGAGATAATTGTGATAATGAAGGACTTCCCATTCATTTGCCCGCCAAACCAGCGGATGCACTTAGCACGGCTCATCTGGCTCTGGCTGCGGCCCAGGCTGTGGGAGCTATTCATAAAGCAGCAAGTCCCCTGCAAATCAGACTAAATGTTCCTCGGTGAGTGTGGTACAGCCACTGATACAACTGATTCTCAAGACTTATGTCTGGGTGGGAAAACTGGGCCGTCTTATTAATTTGTTTTCTTTGATATTTTCCACAGACTGATGTCTCTGGGCCGAGCAGTAGTGGGACGGAATTACTGCAAGATCGCCGCCCATATGATGATGCCGAAATCCTGAATAATTTGAAAAATGGAAAGAACGTCGTGCTGACAGCTGCAAGTCAGACAGGCTTGGGTACACGACTGTGACAGTGGGAGCTGGTGGTCCTCCACCTTTGAAATCTTTTGGGAAACCATCGAACATGGCCACTTTGGATGTATCTGATATTTCTCTCACACCGCTAGCACTGAAGCATGTGATGAAGTTGATTGCTATCCGAAAAAACATCCGGGAGCAGAACGAAGCATCGGCAGCAACAAGTGATAAATCCAGTAGAGTTGGCAGTGGTGGGAAATCGCGTGTCGTACTTTGGGTAAGTGGGAATCTCGGTCATTCCGATTTCGTGGGCACTTATTGGCTTCTGGGGTATTTTTGGTGCCGTCTCTCTGTTTTGAGTTCTGAAAGTACATTATGATCTATATTATCACTATGCTAACACACTTGTTTATTCAGTTTTTTCGGGGATTTGGTTGATTTGCGTGTCTGAGGGAGGTATTTAATCAATAACTGAACTGAAGTTGCAATTCAGTTGCTATAACGGCGATGATGACGTTGCAGCACTTTGAAAGGCATGTTTTGAAAAAATTTATGTAGGAGGAGAGAGAAATATATTGTAGCTTTGTCTTCGCGTTGTTAGGTGACAAAATGAGTATTTTATACACGGCTCATATACAATGTGACGAGGATGACTTTACTAAACTTCAATGAGATAACGTGTTCTATATAACTTGGTGTGATGGCGTGTGACTTATAGCATGGCTGGGCTCGAATAGTACAGGGGTGTTGGGCCGCGGGTCATCTGACAGTCAAGCAGGTCCAGGTGGTACGTCGACGGGTGCTCCTACTGGTAGTGCTCCTGCAGCAGTAGTAGGCGGCTCATCTGTCAATTCAGGTGGCACCTATTCCTTATCTTTCAGCTCTGTTGTTGTCTCTGTGAATCCCAAGAGTGTTTTTGTTCCAAATTTATCCTCAACAGAGTCTCCGTTGGCATCCAAAACCAACTCCTCGACGCCTGTCTGTGCTTCTACCATCTCTTCAAACAACAATAGTTTGCTACAGAACAATGCTACCTCATCCTCTTCCCTGTTAGACAGTTTGAGTGCTATTGCTCGTGCCCGGTCACTAATCAATAGTGCAAAGTTCCTTTGTGTGTCCCAAAGTAATATTTACTCGACCTCGTCATCATCCGCTACTTCATCCTCGTCCTTGTCTTCCTCTACTACGGCTTGCTCCTCTAATAATTCAGGTCAGCGCTTAGGGTATCCTGCCCTTCTTTCACCACCTTCTCCGGTGGATGGTAGTACTTTCTCATCTAGTCATCATCACCAGCACCTACCTCCCCCGCATCACCAGCACCATCACAATAAGCAACAGCTGCAGGCTAATCCACATCAACCGCATCATCAGCAACAACAACTACTGCAGCATCCTGTTAGCCATAGTCCTAATTTTGTCTTTGGACGTGCACCTCATTCTGTCTTAAGTCTGGTTAGAGTCGCACTGTCCTCAAATTTCCCAGGTTTGGCATTGAAACATCTATCTGTTCGTCCATGTTCGTCTTCTACTTCTTCTTGTCGCTTCACATTCTGACTTGTGTCTCTTCTCATTCCTTTTCTCCCGTACTTGTACTTCTTGTATTCGGCTGTTCTTCAGTTCTCAAGTATTATAATGAAAACCTGCTGATGATGACGACCTGCATTTCGACCCCTGCAGTTAAATAATTGGCGGTAGCATGACATTTTAGCATTTGACGAGCATTATTATTACTGTCGTGACGTGTATTTGTGAGTTTGCTGAGGTGCAGAATGGATTCGCATTAGGAGAACTGGTGGTTAGAGTTTTTGCGGAGTTTTCAGTGCTTGCTAATCATTGCTATTGCTTGGTTGGTATTGAAAAGAGTTTTTTGCTGGTGCTACTAATAATCATTGTGATATTATGTTGGAGACATTGTCGGAGCGATTTATTGATGTTTGGTATGATTTCAGGTGGTCTGCTGAGCATGAGCACGGCCCAAAGCTACCCGAGCTTGTCACCGAGCAACAATACAGGCAATGCAAGTGGAACTGTGGGAGCTGTGGGTGGAGCTCAAGGGTTGGGTCAGCCGTTGACTGTGAGCCTGAATTCCAACTCGAGTGGTAGTGAGCAAGATGTCATGGATTCATGCAGGGCAACGACTTTGTTGGCCAAGTTGGAGAATTATAATGAGCTACCTGAGGATGACAACGATAATGATGAGAATGACGATGATAATATGTATGAGTAAGGGGTGAGTATTGACGAAATAAAAACTTAAGAATTCAAGTAAACATGTTTCAAGTGGAAAATAGAATTAAGTTCGGGATGTTTGTTGTTTAGGATGAAGACGGCTTTGAAGTTCGTTCAGGGAAGAGACGGTCGTATGATCATGAGTTTTTGCTCAAACGGCAATTTTCCGCTCTGATCCCAGCGTTTGATCCACGTACGGATAGAACGCATGTGCATCAGATTAGCGAGATGGAAATTCCATCACAGGCCGAGAGTGAGAATACTATCGAGGAGTCCCGAACATGACCCGTGTGTTGCTCCGCAGCCCTAGTTGAAGCTTATTTTGCGTGGGCCGTCATTGCCAGGATCCCAGATGTGGAATTTGTCCAGTTCGAAATTACAATCTTCCAAGTTGTGCAGGGCCTTGTGCAGAATTCCTAGTTGGGAACGAAGGAGAAGCTGAGGAGAATTTGGGAGCCTACTTACACGTAAGTTGTTGTTAGCTTGTTTATTTATTGTTCCAGGTGGAGTGAATGAGTGAGTTTTGGTGTATTGGTTTGGGAACAGGATTATCTACAAGGATGACAAAGAAGGTGGGAAGGAGAGCGAATTTGGATGCTTATGGAATTAACGTGATGGGATGTCGTACAATCTCACCCAGCCCATCATCTTTGTCTCAGCCGGCGTGCAGCGTGGAAAAAGTTATTAATCTTCTGCGTCATTTGTACTCGCTCAGTGCTTCTACAAAGCAGGCTGAAGATTCGCTTATTAGCTTGGATGGAGGTGTCAAGGTTTTCCATGTCGTTCCAGATGAATTTATTAGCAAGAAAATTACGAACAAGCTTGCCCAGCAGCTTCGGGATCCTTTGGTGTTGGCTTCTCGAACCTTGCCCTCGTGGTGCGAAGATCTCACTAACTCTGCTCCTATATTGTTCCCATTCGACACTCGAAATTTGTGCTTCAGCTGTACTTTACGTTTACGCGTTGGTCTATCATCTGGCTTCAAAATCAGCGCGACCTTGTGACAAAGATTAACGAGACGGAAGGACCCTCATGAATTCCTTTTGGGAGTCATATTGTGCAATCCCAAAGCAGTGACCTTTGAGTTTATTTGGCGATTAAGTAGTAGTGGATACATCGGAATCTCATGGATACTGATTTTATAAATAAAAAACATTCTGGGGGAAAGAAAAAAATGGCGATCAAGAAAATCATACTGGGACTCAAAGGACTGTTGGTTTCATCGATATGATTAGGTTGCGCAGAGCAAATCGTAAGAAAAATATACCTAGAGTTTAACTGAAATAATTGTAGCTGTTGGGGACGCCATGTCGACGTGGACTGTTTGACAACATTGTGTCTCCTATAATTCTGTCTGGAACAGACTAACAAATGGGCACTTTGTTTCGTACCCGTCTCCACAATAAACCCACCCGGCCCGGGTAGGTACTGTTTTTCTTCATACCCATACCCAAATAGATACGCGCATGAACTTCCAAATTTTTTTGTACCTAGTACGTACCCGGGTGCGTTGCCCGGGTGCTTTTTCCCGTACCCAAAATACCCATAACTAGGGATCCCAAGTCCAAATCAGGAGGTCGAAATTGGTTGATTTTATTTTCAAATTTACAGTCGCAAGTTACCTGCTATTTTGAAGGTACAGCAACTGGTGAATCACGGGGATTGTAATTTTCTCTAGATTTTGCACCTGCCAGAAACTTTTTATTTTTGAGGAAATCTGCATACATATCTGCACATAAACGCCCTTGAAAGTTAACGATAATTTTTAGTTCCGCACAAACGCTTGAGACGTGTAGCCTAATGCGATTGTCCGTCCAAACTTGTCTCATTAATGAAAAAACTCTTTCAGGCTTGGCATTGCCACAGTAAAAGCTGAACACAAATGATAAAAACATCTAATTCCGGAAAATTTTTCCCGTTTCCGGTATAAAAAAAAGCTTCATACTTCTCCACAACTTTATCTTCAGTGTATCCTTTGACATTATAGGCTTTCAACCAGGGGTGCACACCCTCACTCACTCATGGCTTTTGGAGTGGATGAGTAGAGGTGAGTGGAAGTTTTTTCCCCCCAACGAGTGGAATGAGTGAGTGAAATCGAAAAAAAATGATATGAGGGAAATGAGTGGTTTCTATTATTTAGAAGTAAAGGAGTGAGGAATCAGCGAGTAGTTACTTTCATTTTTGGGCTAAATGAAGGAGGGCAAAATGCAATTTTCGGCAACGAAATCAATCATGAATGGCACCTAGCGGCCAAAATATGTGGCATCTGATTTGGCTACTCTTAACATTATTGCCGTACAGTTGTACGATATCCATAAGTTTTCAACGCTGGAAGTGTTTAGTGCTTGTTTTCCATCTCCGGAGCAACCATTCGTTCTCACCGGGCAAAAATTAACATTTCCACGGTCGCGAATTTTTTTTTGTGTAGGAAATATCGACTCATGTAGAGTGCTCATGCTCAATTTAATTACCATCACACGCACACGTATGACCACGTCCGCCTGTTACTTAGGTTGGCTTTGAATTTGAATTATTTTCAAATTTGCCTCGATGGATCAGTTTTTGAAACAAGAAATTTGTGTAGGAAGCCCGCTTGTCATTTTTATACATGATCAATTTAATTGTATATAGAATTATAATTTTGGGATGAGGGCAAGGAGTGAGTGAATTGATAAAGTCGTGAGGGATTGATGAGGGAGGAAAAATTTATTTGAATAGAGTGGTGAAATGAGTGAGTTTTAAATGTCAAAATGAGTGCTCCTGAGTGGAGGTTTCAGTTAGTAAATTAAATTTTTAATCTTGAGTGATGAGTGAGTGATTTTTAAATGTGCACCCCTGCTTTCAACATAGTTTATGCACTGAAAATCTTGTGCTCATCAGAAACTATACTTCATTGTCATGCATGCAGTTCTTAGCTTGTCAAATGTGAAATCTGACTGTAGGCTCTGACAACGAAGTTGCTTATGGTAATTGCTTTTAGAAAAGTCAACGCTTCCAAATGTAACTGACAATTGTGGCGTGGAACAATTGGAACTTATTCTTAACTGTTGAACGCTCAGAGTTTGATGACAGACTAGCGCCATAGAAACCATCCTGAGATCGATGCTGGAAGATTGATACCAGTGCTAGCATTTCGTTTTGAATTATCGTAGTTTTAATTTTCTTCGACTCAATTGCCTTGCTAGTTTCTTGAACGACCTTGAAAAAACGATGGGAGGGAGACCAAATCTTTTAGTAGTTACAAAGTTAGGTAGCATCTCCAGATTTGATTGTTGTAAACACCCTGACTTCTTCACGAGGACCAGCAATAGCAGTGTGTTTGTCAACATCACTTCGGCCACCATTAGAGCAACTTAGGTCACAGCGGCGCAATTAACAATAAAAAAAACTGATCGTAAGAAATCGAAAAGTATCCTTCTATTAATCAAATAAACTCATCCACCTTGGCATTTTAACTGCAGCTGAAAATAAACTACGATTTGCTATTTTCAAGGACTTGAAATTATGCACGTTTTGATTCGCTTGCAAATAGTATAAATTTACACGCTTAAATTCTCAGTGGTTGCCACTGAAACAGAGTGACAAACATACAGGGTCCCACACAATAGTTTTCACCCCCCTTTTGCAGTAACCACTGAACCGATTTTTCTCAAATATAGCTCATTTTAAATACAATTTAATTGCGGATCTCTTCCACGTTAAAATTTTAAAATCGGTCAAAAAACAGCGAAATGGCAGGTACAAATGTGGAGAAAGGTCGAATTCTGACCTTAGTTCAGTGGTTACTGCTGCAGGAGGGGGGGGGGGTGAAAGCTATTTTGTGGGACTCCGTATATTCCATTATGCCCATAATTTTCGAGCGAAATGTGGCAAAAAATGAGCCTGTGTCTGAGCTGAATTCTCCATTACAAAAGTCAGAAGTTTTAAAATTCATTCTGTTTCTCTTGAAATCAGGAGGGCCAATTTTTCATCAAGACCTGGAACCCCAAATCAGGAGGCTCCTGATGATATCAGGAGGGATGGAATGCCTACCCATAACCTTTTTCTTTAAATTAGGTAAATAATTTAAATTTTGAAAATGAAGTGTGAACTAAATTCAGTAATATCTACATCAAAAAAATAAAATCAAAGATCAAATATTATAATAATATAACATCAAACAATAATAATAAAAATACAAAAAAATACAAAAAATAATAAAAGCAAACTAAAATAAAAAAATAATAAATAAAAATCAAAACAATTATGTCCTAAAAAATTAAAGCATAATTTCCACGGGCTGATACAAGCTGCTTGTGCGCTCACGGGCCTCGTGTCTGTCCGATCGTAATGTTTTATACACGGGGTCGCCCTGGGGAACGTTTACCCTTTAAAACCTGAATAACACCTACAGTGTCAACCTCATAGACAAGATGGGTAATAATTACGAAGCAACAGTCTTCGAGTAATTTTTATAAAACATTAATTATGAATGGGAAACAATCGGCTAAGAAATTTGCACCCGAAGAAAAAAGTTCTCATTTATATTGATATGCCCACCCCAATAATCACAAAATTTCGGTCCTTTCCAGGCACAGGCCCACTGTCACTTTTACCAATAAGTTAGTAACCAATTCCATTACAAGAATAACGATTTCGTGACTACTTTAGCTAGTGACAGCAACTCTCCTCATTGCAACAATATGACTTGTACTTTACACCAAAGAAACTCAAAGTGTTGTAACACCGTAACCGTACCCCCCATTCGACAGATCAGGGAATCTTCGGACAAGCAAAAGATTTGGAGGAGGTGTCCGAAAATTTCAAGACCTGAATGGAATGGGTGGCAAATGGGTCTCAAGATTTGCAGACCCGAACGTCGGGTCTCTGTTCCGGGTCTGGGTCATAACCTTATGACCCGTCGACCCATTAAGACACATTTCAATGCATTTAATATTCGAAAAATAGTTTTATCCAAGATTTTTAAGCAAAATAGGATCTATTTTAATAGTTTTAATTCTGTTCTAGGTAATTAATGGGTTGCATAATTTTGCACCCCCCGCGGAAATCCAATGTTTCTTTCTACAGACTATTGTACATATATAAGTGGGTCTAACGGGTCAGAACCTGGGTCTTTGAGCTTGAGCCCATATAGAACCCGGGTCCCGTATGGGTCTTAAAATTTGGGGCCATTTTAACGGGCCTTTTTGTGGATCTGCGTCTTGAACCAAATTGAGACCCACCCGGGTCAGACCCATTTGGGTCTGGGTCCCACAACTTGCTACCCATTAGGAAGTCTATCTGCGTCGTACTGACATTAGTATAAGTTGAATATGTTCTGCAAATTCGCTAGTCATTATTGCATCCCTGCCCATCTGAGTTGGTGGAGTATTTTCATGACATCGCATACTATGCAGCGTGAAAACAGCAGAAGGGCTTTCGCATAAGTTTTTCACAGTCATTCTGTTTGCCCAGAGTGCTTATATGAATGCGAATTTGATTTATGTTGGGGTGACTATCCTGATAGGATGCAAATCCTTACGCGAAGGCTCTGTTATGAATGTATAGTTTGTTTCGGAAAAGAAGTAAATGGGCATGGCTATGCCGCAATCGTCTGGGCTACCAGCGATCGACAAGGTTGAACGCAGGAATGATCTCCTGCGCGTACAAAGGCTAGCGTGCCTAACAGTCACAGGCGCCTTCCGAACTTGCTCAACGCCATCAATGGAATGCATGTTAGGACTGGAACCCCTAGACTTACATATTAAAGATAGAGTTGTGAACTCAATGATACGAATGAAATCAAACCAGCAGTGGATACTGGGTGAGACGTTCATCAAAGCCAAAAACCACGTTGCTTATTGTGAGAATATTGAAAAAGAAATTCCAATTATTTCGGCGCCGAATGACAAACTTGGGACTGCAAACTCGAAACAGCGCAAGTACGAAATACGAATTAAACATCGCAATGAATGGTATCTAATCTTTCATATCCAGTTGAAGGCATAACTGCGTTCATGGATGGTTCGAAAATGGGTGCAGATACTGCATGTGGCGAGTATATTTCAGTTCTTCAGTATAAATCAGTTCATCTGCCCTTCGGTCCGAAGGGCAGATGAACTGATTTTGCACATGTTCTCATGCCCAATGGAAATTTATACGTCGATTGCACAGGCTGAAACTTTTGCTATAGTCAGAGTAGCAGATTTTTTACAAAACGATAGCAAATCAACTCTACAAGCCCTTAAAAAAGATTTCACGACATCAGCACTGGTGTCCCTTTGCAGTAAGAAGTTAAATGAAGCATGAAGTCGCAACCAACTGGTGCACGAATGGATTCCTGCCCACCAGGGATACAAGGGCAACGAGCTGTCAGAAAAACTTGCTACGAATTCAATTTGAAGTAAGGCAGAAGGAGAAAGGCTAAGGCAGTTTGTCGGCCCAGGACCATGTCTACCCGTACCAATTAGAACTAAGAAATCCATACTTAAGGGCTGCAAGAGAAGAATGCATACCAAACGATGGACAAAATGTGAAAATAGTAATAGGCATAGCAAAAGCACAATGCCCGTTCCACTAAATGACAGTAATAGCCTAAGTAGGTTGAAGAAAAAGGATTCTGTCAAGCACAGGTCATGGCTCTTGGAATCAGCACTTGCACAAAATAGATGCCAGCATAGACCCAGTACGCAGGCTTTTTCAAATTGAAAGCGATACCCCTGAACTAATGCGAAGCATTGTGTATTGAAAGAGTGCAGACATGGGGATGCAGTTTTGGCGATGGAAACATCATCAGGGATGCGTCAACAAGTTAGTTGTTAGAGTTTCTCCGGCTTACGAAGAGATTCAAACCAGCACGCCAGTCTTGAACGCAGTTAAGACTGAGAAGTGCACTCATTGACGAGAGGTAGTGGGCGGAAACAGGCTGCTCAGTTCCTTGTTGCCCTTCCCATAACGTCGCATGAAGGAAACGGATACTGTCCCAAGTTCCTCGTTAATTTCAATGACAGTCCCGAGACCAAATCTTGCGCCAGTCTTCACTGCAACAAATTTCGCAATTGGCGATTCTGATGAATATGCGGGGGCATCGAGAGGTTCAAAGGCGATTACGTTACAAGTTTTTGAGTACTTTCGTAACCCAACTGAATAACTGCCTTGAATGGGAACAAAGGAATGAATACCTGGTTGGCTTGGGAATACCTGGTTTCTAAGTCGACCACATCCTCTCGTGGTATAAGAATTACTTCCATGTTGTCAAATGATTTTCCAGCAAAACAGCAACCATCTGCTGGACGTTTTGAATAACACGACCCTTTAAACTTGCATGCCGAGCTTCACGTTTCATAACAGCTGTCATTGCGTCGCAGGTCGATTTACCATGCGCTGTGGTAGAGAAATTCCAGTCGGCCGTCAGCTGATATTCGGTTTTATGGCAAGCTTAATTTGCAAGATTCTTATAGTTTATGTATTGTGCTGCACTGCGGTCACTTACGTAATCGATTCTGCACAAAACGGAATTCACGTTCGATTAATCGAACCACTTGTGAATGGAACACATGAAACGTTGAAGAGTTATGATTTGTCATCTTTGAGGCTCTCATAGTAATGGCGGCACTGGCTGCAAAGGACAAAGTGCCATAGGTCTGTTGGGTTCGTTGAAGATATTGTTCAAGAAACGGGCCAGTTTTGAAATGTAGTCCTGCCTCTTCGCGAAGTACTCTGAATCGTTTGATGACTGTGCTGGAATTCTTCAAAAAGTTCCTTTTACGAAATCCTGATTTGTCTTTTGGCTACCCTGACTTTAAATTCATCTGCATGTAAAAAATTCGAATATTTTTAGTAATCATATATAATAATTTAACTATTAATGTCCCAATTACCTTCATGAATACGTGCCAATACCGTGTTGCATTCTCCAGGAATAACTTTGCTGTTGGAACCAAGAAGGTAGAATGACCTGACAGTGTTGCTAATTTCAGATGAAATGCGACGATCGGGGGCGCTAACTTCGGGGGCATAAAATGTTCCAAACTCCTTCAAAGTGAAATCTTTATTAGCCACAGTTTGAGTGCAGTTGAAGAGCTCAATAGTGTCCTAAATCATGAAAGTATATGAATTTGATGTTTCTTTTCTTACTGCTGCTGTTTGGTATCGGATTACCATTTTTGCCAACAAAAGTTCACATTCATCTGAAGGTACTTCTGGTGATTTTTTGGATAATTTTCATTGATGTAAAATTTGACCGTACAGCAAAACTCCATCGATCCCCGGGAAAAAATCACCCAAAACTGACATTTTAACTTTTCGGTTTGTATTTTATGGCTGACCTTGTTAAGCATATGATCCCTTCCACATCTTACTTCGGTCAGTGGTAACATATTTGATAATAATGAAAGATTTGAATACCCAAGTCCAAATTTCTGAGAAAGCTCGGAAACCTGATATATCATATTTCTGGATAATTGAACTATTTTCGCAAAAACTGTATATGCTTGGTTTGAAGCATTGCCCAGCTATGTGAACCAGGTCGTGAAATCTATACAATGTTTAGGTTTGGCGCCGAAAATGCAATATTTGTGAGCTTGTTTTAGTTATAACTAGTAGGCTCTATGAAATTCCATACCTCTCTTATAACTGCAATTATGTCCTGTTGAATTTAGTTTTTGCAATCAATCACACTTCATCCACCTAAGGTTACATGAAACTTTAAGTGCTAAGTTTGGGTATGTATTGGTTGTTCAATCGATTCACCATGTGCATAGTATGAAATATGACGCCTAAAATATTCTATTGCTAAATAATATCAAGTGACTATACTTTACAGGTGGTCTGATGTTATAACAATTGAACGTCTGTAATACTCGTAATCTAATATATTCAGATTTAATACTAGTGACCTGCCGCTATGGCTGTAGCGAGGGTTCGATAAAATCAAAATGCCATAGGTTTTCTGCCCGCCCGGCGGAAAATCCCCAAAATGCCTGCCCTCTGCCAAATGTTTGGGCGTTTTGCGGCTGTTTTAAAATGCCCGGCATATTGGGCATTTTTGAATGCATTTTGGGCATAATCGAAGGCATTTTCAAAAATTTCGCGGAAAAATTATAATTTTGCCTTTACGAGAACCGAAAGCAGCTATCTCAATCTTAATTTATTCTATAAAAGGGTTACTGTTACCTCAAATTATTTGAAAATTTTCTGCACATCATTCTCTTTTCACATCAATTTTCAAAATGCCTAAATGACATCGAAAATTCCTAACTGGTCTCCAAAATGCCTCAATGGTCTCGAAAATGCCCCAATGGTCTCGAAAATGCCCAAAAAGCAAAAAAATATCTGCCAATTTTTCCCAAAATTCTGGTTTTTTCTTCATGCCTGGAACATGCCAAAATGCCTTAATTCCGAGGACATTTTGGGCAGGCATTTTGGGAATTTTGGACGGGCATTTATTTTTGTCGATCCCTGCTGTAGCTCTCACACCTTCCAGCCGATTTTGGTCCAGATTGGCTTGTTCGAAAGCTAATTTATTGGACTTGAGCCATCTCTCTGCGATTCCGATTAGGCCAAACATTCGCAAAGTTATTGTAAATTGTTTGCAAAATTTCGGCATAGCTCAAACAATTCGCCACCTGCAGACTTTACTTCTGTTGCTGGTCATCGACACTTGTCATAGCTACGGAATAGAAAAAAAAGATTCTGGAAATAGTATGTTGTTTGGTTTTGGAGATATTGGTGGTTTAGTATTTTTTGGGGTTTTCCCCATGTCTCTCAAACGGATTGACGCAGAAAAAAGTGAGCGACATCATAGGAAAGCTCTCGCTGTCAAGTAATACAAAATTAGGTGAAATCAAAGTAACTTTGGGAGGCTAATGGTAAACTCTCGCCGGACCTCTGTGAAATTTGTCAGTTTGGAATAACTCGACTGCAGATATTGCTGTGCGCTCACATGTTTTTATATTTTTAAAAAATTCCAGCCAAAAGTTTCGAAGGACTCACACACCGGTCCCAACTGCTGTTGCAGATGCAAGAATACCCAATGCTCTTCAAAACGTCAATGATTTACAGACGTCATAGTACTCCCCATGGACTTAATCCACTACTTTTGATTACGGAGTTCATTTGTTGTTCAAACAATGAACTTTAATGTGCTTAATTGGCTTTTTTGTTGCAGATAGTATGGATGAAGACCTGCAAAACACACTGGAGGTGCTTCTCTTTGGCACATCCAGGGACCCCCGACATGCTCATGACCTGGTCTTGTGCATTCTCAATCTGTCTGACGCTGACCGGGAATTGGCAAGGCAGTGGATTCAAGACGGTAAAATTGTATATTTATTGGATAAGGAGCCCGAAAAGGCGACAATTTTTAAGAAAAACTGTATAAAAAATATGATGCAGCACAACGTCAATGTAGAAGCTTTCCGTTTATCGAGAGGCATCCGGATTCCGTACATTTGCATTTGGCTTTGCTTATATACACAATTTTGCAGCATGACAGGTCAGTCGTTTCCCAGAATAATATTAATATTGCAGATGAACAAAGAAAGGCATTAGCAGATAATCCAATTTTAACTTATTTCTAAAACTGGTTATTACATCCCAATACCTATTCATGAACTACTACTTTTACAAAATTTCAATAAATTCTCATTATTCGCTTTTATCGATAAAGTGTGCTAAAACAAAGGGGGTTTCAAGGGTTTTTAACTAGTGGCTGTATTGTCAAAGAAACCGCTGCATTGCATTAAATTGCATTCAAGTGGAAGCTTTTGGCTTTCGTATAGAGAAAATGCTATGAACAGATCATTTGTTCAAGGATTGCCTATCACTGAAAGGAACCAATAGACAACTGCGTTCAAACAGAGGATAAAGGAATCTAATTTTTCTCCTTTGCAAGAGCAGTAACCAATCTTAGGTCCATCACTATTTGGAATTGCTTAATTTACTAGAATAAACTAGAACATTTGTCACAGATTTCCGAACGTTTTCCAACAAGCAAATTTATGGTAAGGTTTTAATTAGTAAAAAAGTTAAAAGTTATCATATTATCATCATGCAAAGGTGAATAAGTGTGTACCCGCGGTGACGGGTTACAGGAGAAAAACATAGAAAACCAACAACGGTTACAACCATTTTAACTTTGTACTGTGTAACCACAGATAAAAAGTGTAACTAAAAAGAAGCAAATGCTATTTTTCTTAAGCATGACTGATGAACAGAAAATTAATGACATTTTTTAAACTGAATTCTAGGTCTAATTTCAGTGGACCCCATGGATGCGGCTGTAAGGCTGAAAACGCCTCGTGCTGGAAGAAACACTGTGTGTTTTATTTCGGTTGTTTGTTCAGCTTTCTTCTTCTTAGAGCTGTCACAAAAGATACTAATGAACCTTGGTACAAGGCTTGGATTATTGTCGGTATGCGTTTTATGGGCTGGCTTTAACTACCTGTTTGGTAGTGGCTTGTGGTCTAGCAACTGTTATGCCTGTTTGGTAAATTGTAAAAGTGCGTGAACGATTTATTGCATAAATTAGAAAACGTACATGTACTCGGTGCAATAGTTTGGTGCCATTTCGCAGCCATCCTTCCCACGTTGACACTTGACTTGCCAATATATCCCAATATCCCCTTAGAACAGTCAAAATGGACTAGCTAGCATTAGTCCTAACATCCGTTACCCGGTTTGACCTTTGACTCTCGAAAAATCGCGGTTTTCGTGTATCTCCAAAACGGGTGAGCCGATTTTGATCAGTTTTTTTGTTTGAAAGGTATTCGTAAATTATGACGATCTGTAGACGCTGACACCAAAATTTGAAATAAATACTGAAATATGTCAAACAAACATGGTTTTTGAGTAACGGAAACAGCGGAGATATCGTCCTTAAAGTCGAAAATTAATCCATAAAATGGGTCATTTATATGGGAGATGTACATGTGTCTTCGAATATTTCAAAAGATATGACCAATTTCAACAAGCTTAATTACACACGGGTATTTTTCATCACTTTCTTTCGATTAAAAAAAGTCTGTGGAATTCGGTGCATTCTAGCCGGAAATATCCGAAAACTCCGATTTTTCAGGGTCCGCCCCATTGAAATAACCCAGATTTGCAATATTACTAGAAAAATTACATTTTCGTATCAGATCATATCCCTCGGTATGCTTAAAAGTTAGCAAATAGTCTTTAATAACTAAAAATGGCAGAAAAATATTGATAATATTAATGCAATTTGATATTTTTCGACTTTAAGGACGATATCTCAGCTGTGTCCTGACCGATTTGGTTGAAATTTGGCTTGTTCGCTAGAAAATCGCTAGGCGCAAAATGTAGTTTTTCGATTTTTGGAATTTCATATTGGAACCAAAATAACAGCTAATTATGTACTCAAAAACCATGTGTTTTTGAATTATTTCAGAATGTATTTCAAATTCTGGTGTCAGCGACTACAATTCGTCATAATATACGAATGCCTTTCAAACAAAAAAACTTTCATCAAAATCGGCTCACCGGTTTTGGAGATACACAAAAACCGCGATTTTTCGGGGGTCAAAGGTAAAAACGGTTAACAGATGTTAGGACTAATACTAACACTAACTAGTCCATTTTGACTGTTTTAAGGGGATATTGTGATATTTTGGCACATCAAGTGTCAACTTGGGAAGGATGGCTGCGAAATGACACTTGGTAGTATTTGGGTACTCGGGTATAGGCTAACAAACAAATTAAAAATCGAGGTACTTCTGCTCGTTGAAATTCGATTATTTTCTTCAATTACACTTCCAAACCAATTCAAAACTATTTGCTTGACGTCACCATCATCCCTAAAATTTTGCGAGCATCCTCGTCAGGTTTATCATTGATCAAACAGCTGGTGGGTTTTGATTGCTGTGTTACATATTGACAACTAATTACTTAAGTAACGGGCTTTGCTATCTATGACCGGCCCACATCAGCTTCAGCTGCGGATGATCCTTACGTGGAAAAAATCATTTTTCATGTTTCTTTAACTGGTAGTAATCTGACAGCCTACATTATATTACATCCAAACAAACCCGTGAATACGACTGAATCTCGAGGTCAAGGCTATATGTGGGAGAAGATAGTAGGACTGCAAAGTTGGCTGGGTGCTTTGAGGAGCTAATGTAGCCCAAATGATGTACAGAATACGCAGTTAGTATAATTCAATCATAGAAAGATAACAGATAGCAAATTATTCAGATTTGCTGCTCCCCTCTTCATATAAATGTACACCTTTCATTGTAGCAATCAGTCAGTTCTCATGGAACTATATGCGGACTGAAGCTTTCCCAGGCCGCAAAGCCGAGTCGTGCCGCTGTCGGTACCTAACAATCTGCCGACAGTCGGCGATGGCCGCTGGGGCAACGTCGGCCCATGGGCGATGTCGGGAAAACATCGGCCCATCAACTGCCCTCTTCGCCCACATGACACTAATTATTCAATAAGTCAAAATATTATGTATAATTTTTTCAACCAAAAAATGTTTATTGAATTCCAAGACCCATTAGATTACAGATTATTTACGGTAGGTACACTTTGAGGGATTCAAAAATTTCTTCGTGATAAAAGTTCATATCTGCAGAATGGTCCTCAGGAAGATTCTGACTCCAATTTGAAATCTACACAGAAACAGGAAATTTCAAATTAGAAATGATTAAAATCAAGACTAATGACACAGGTTGCAAAGTAAAAATTATTTAAATTATTATTGTACTTACCGGTGAAATTATGTCAAGGGACATTAGGTGGCTTAATTACACATTAGGTTTCCGATTCCACTTTTACGTATTTATGCATATTTTATGTAACCTCGAAGATTCACGACAAATTCACACACCCGAGGACCACTTTTAAATATTAATTAGCAATATTTTCCCAACTGATCAACTGTCAAAAGTACACTCAAGAAAATGACAGTTGAGAATGCGGAGTAGCGGTTGCACACAAGAAGCATGCTGGCGCAAAGGCGAAGAGAGCCTCAGGGCAGGCCTACGGCTCTTTAACTTCATCAACCTGAGCCCTCATCGCTGACGACATTGGGCCGCTGAGATGCCAGCAGGCTTTAAATGCATTTCCCCGACAATGCCTATCTACCGACGGTCTGCACATCGGGCCAACAGTTTCCCGACTTCTCTTTGTGGCCTGGGTGAGCTCTCCATTAATTCACAAATATTTGCTCACTGACAAAAAAATTGACAAATGATTCCCATTAAATAATAAAAATATTCGTTGAAATATAAAACGCCATGGCCAACCACGTTAAAACTTTGATGCATATTTCAATGCACGTGGGAGACTTGTTTAGATTTGAACGAAGTACCCGGGTGACGGGATGAAATTTATGCCAAAAGTTGGTTATATTCTGTCACTCATGCCTCCTGCTCTAAACTGTCAGTTCCTTTCAGGTGTTTGCATTGAATCGTACTTGGACTTCTCTGATATTTCGATGAGATTCAGTAGGTGATTTGAATCTTGCATGCATGAACACCTACGTGGGTTACTAATGAGAAAATACGAAGAAAATGCTTGCTGCGTCGACCAATAGTATTTTTACTGTGCAAACAATGCAGCTGTTGTTTTATAGACGACTCAGCGAATTCCATGGTAGTTGATTGAACTTGAGAAGCAGTTCAAGAAAGGGGATGACAGAATGATGACAGGGATAAAATTGCATTAAAACTGCAAGCTCTGTTTCTTCATGGCTCCTGAATATTGCACATTCATGGGCAGGGTTAATTTTGTTTTGCTATATTATAATGTCTACAAAAGCCAAGGCCATCTCCAAATGAAGCAAAAAAAATTGACTTAGGAAGAAAAAAACACTGACTGGATGGAAGGTTTGTTAAAACTGGCCACTTTTAATTGATTTTAACATGCAATTGGAATGGCAAAATTATTCTCCTCCTTAAGACGATTTACATTTTTTGTTCTCATTCGTATGGAGAATTGAGCCTCTGTCAGTCCTGGTATTCGAGTGGTGGATGATTGCTGCATGTACATTACTGTCGGAGGCGCAAGAATTTATTTGTCATCACCACCACCAACAACGGTTGTTTCTTCTTAAAAACATCGCCGACGGACCGGCTAGTTCGCTCTCATTTTGCCATGGTAACTCTGGGACCATTTAACACGTGTTCCGTTACTGCAACCATTGTGAGTTGACATGTCATTTTTCACACCACTGAAGTTCTGGATTTGAATGTGAAATTACAAGAAGCTGACTGCAGTCTAGCTAGCGTAAGAATTGATTTATGAAAAACAAATTCCGTGCAAAATAAATGAGCGAGCGCGAGCGGGGTCTTTTCAAATGAAACAACTAAGTCTTTGATTTACCCGACAGAGTTTGCCGGTACACGAGTTGACTTCTCAAACTCTAGAATCAGTTTTAGAATGAAAAGGGTGCATACATGAAAGAGTTAATTTACACCCTTTTGTGTCAAGTTCCAAACTGCGGCTATGCCAGCCACTATAAAAGTCATTGAAAGCTGCACCAGGATGGAAAACACAAAAAGAAGGAAGTTTTATGCACTTAATCTGACTGCAATTTCAGATGTGCCAGCACCACTCATCTCAAAGTACATCTCAAGAGACATGAACTTCCTACGTTTAAGTGTCCTGGTGATTTGTGTAAATTCAGAACAAAGTACAAAGGCAGTTTGGTCCTTCACATCTCCCGTTTTCATAAGAACGCGCAGTCTGGCATGAGCGTGGAGCCAGCAGACCTAGAAATTGCAGCGACTGCAAGCTCCATGGAGACATTACATTGCCGCTTCCCCAACTGTGGCTATCAGACCACGTTCCTTCACCGTTTGAACCAACACCCAGTTGCCCATTCGAAAGAAGAACAACAATTTGTTTTACAAGACTAAGACACTTTTGTGAGCTAAACGATCACATTCAGAGACATATTGGGGAGAAGCCTTACAATTGCTCACTTTGTAAGTATACCGCTGTTAACGACGGCTCAGTGCTTAGCAAGCATGCTATAAAATTTCACCACATTCATGTGATTCCCCGTGTTGAAGGAGATGCATTAAGAAAGTGTCGTACATGTGGTAAAACTTGCTGGGGCAACTGCGAGTTTGTGCTTCATTCAATGAACCATTTACAGCCCATCGTACTATTAGAGCGGCTCAAGTTACACATCTCGTATTAATTGATTTCATCCTTGGACTTCTCGGACATATAAAAATGAATCTTTGTGGCTTAACAATACTGTGACATTATTAACACGAGAATAACTATAAAATTTTGGCTTCAAGTTTTGTTAACGGTTGAGATAGAAAGTGTTTGATTTCACTGATTTTTTGAAAGCATAATGCTAAATACTTGTTAATCAGGGGAGGCGGTTGGGGCTCTGTTACAAGGGGAGGCGGTTGGGGCTCTGTTACATCTGTTCTAGTTAATGCTAGCAGGTTAAGCAACTCCAAACACTCATCGAA
>JAQIWI010000716.1:0-24012 GCA_034698825.1 Deuterosminthurus bicinctus | reverse complement strand
TTAAGGATCAACTTAAACGTCTTAAGGATCAACTTAAACGTCTTAAGGATCAACTTAAACGTCTTAAGGATCAACTTAAACGTCTTAAGGATCAACTTTAATGTCTTAATGATCAACTTAAACGTCTTAAGGATCAACTTAAACGTCTTCAGGATCAACTTAAACGTCTTCAGGATCAATTTAAACATCATAAGGTTCAACTTAAATACCGTAAGGATCAACTAAAACAGCTAAGGGTCAAGTTAAGTACCTTTAGCGTAAAGTTAAGTACCTTAAGGGTCAAGTTAAGTACCTTACGGGTTAAGTTAAGTACCTTAAGGGTCAAGTGAAGTTTCTTAAGGGTACACTTATGTGTCTTAAGGACCAACTTAAATACCGTAAGGGTCAACTAAATCAGGTTAAGGGTCCAGTTAAGTACCTGGAGGGTCAAGTTAAGGACCTTAAGGGTACACTTATGGTTCTAAAGGGTCAATTTTAGTGCCTCATGGCTCATTTTAACGACCTTAAGGCTCAACTTGATGACCTTAAGTTGACTCTGAATGTACTTAAGATGACTCTAAAGGTATCTAAGTTTACCCTTATGGTACCTAAGTTAACCCTTAAGGTACCTAAGGTGACCCTCAAGGTACTTAAGGAGACCTTTAAGGTACTTAAGCTGACCCTTCAGGTCCTTAAGTTGACCCTTAAGATGTTTAAGTTGACTTAAGAAGGTTGAAGTTGACCCTTAGGGTACTTAAGTTGATCCTTATAGTCCTTAAGTTTACCCTTTTAGTCCTTAAGTTGACCCTTTTAGTCCTTAAGTTGCCCCTAAAGACGTTTAACTTGACCCTTAAGGTGTTTTAGTTTAATCTTAAGAAGGTTTAAGTTGACCCTTTAGGTACTTAAATGGACCCTGTAGGTACTTAAATGGACCCTGTAGGTACTTAAATGGACCCTGTAGGTACTTAAATGGACCCTGTAGGTACTTAAGTTGGCCCTTAAAGTCCTTAAGTTGACCTTTAAGCTGCTTAAGTTAAGCCTTACGATATTTAACTTAAGCCTTAAAGTGTTTAAGTTGAGCCTTCAGGTCGTTAAGTTGATACCAATAGTCGTTACGTTGAGCCTCAAGGTCTTGAGGTCGTAACATTTTAGACTCTTGAATTAAGGCACCAGGCTTCTGAATTCAGGCTTAAAGGCGCTCTAGGGTACTTACTTCAGGCTTCAGAGTTTTCTCTTCAGGCTCCAGGATGTTCACTTCAGGCTTCAGAGTTTTCTCTTCAGGCTTCAGGGGTCTCGCTCCAGGCTTCAGAGTTTTCACTTCAGGCTTCAGAGCGCTTCAGGCTTCAGGGTATTAGTGATACCCTATCCTCTAGAATGTCAAAAATAATTTACGAAACAAAGTGTGTACCTTACACTGGCACTAACTGTACATGCCATACTGACAAGATACCACTAGCCTAAGGTACTAAGATCACCTACCTAAGTTCACCAGAGCAGTAAGCATTGGAGATTTAAAGCTCAAATTGATTGGCTAAAGGTTTTATGGGCTCTTAAATAAAACATTTAGTAGTTTGGCGGAGCTTGTGAGTGTGGAACTACACTGAAATAGCTTAAAGTAGCGGCTTCTGCTTATTGTAAGCAGTACATAAAATACTCGCTACTGCAGTGAAAATATGTAAAAGAGGCAGTTTTGGACGTAATTAAAAGTTATAATTGCTTTTCGAGTGCTCTGTGGGGTATCGTATAGGTAGGCTAAAACGGGCTAAAGCTCCCTTCTTTGAGTGTCAAATTTAATGACAATTTCTTGTGCATGCGCAACAAACATGGCGGCTAGCCCTCCCCTTTGTAAAATGTAAGCTACGCCGCTGAGTGATAGTAACGTTTTTCCTTAATCATGTCTTTACCATTCTTGATATTGAATTTATTTCTGCTTGATGATTTCAGTACCAAAATATAAATTAAAATACTTAGCTTCGACTTTAAGGGCAAACTTCTGGTATCTTATTCTAAAAGTTTGACACACTAAGCCATTCAAACTAATTAAACTTTATTTTTCATATATGTGTATTGTTTAGTTCAGATTGAGTTGCATCGTGACAACTAAGAAAACCATCAAGTCCACAGGAGCAGACGAACTTTTAACTAAGAACAGAACTCACAATGCAACAGGATACGATTGTGCGTTCGGCTCTGGGAAATCCGATCCATCTGGGCCAACTGTACAACGCCTGCGCCGAGAAATCCTGCAACGTTTCGATATTGACCGAGAGTCCTCCACCGAAGATCTTCATAACTTCTACTGAAACGCCCAACACAGACAGTAAATACGAACACATTAAATCCGTTAGAGACAAGTTTAACTTGTTAAATGTGGCGGCGGAGCTTCAAGTCAGCCTGATGGCGGGTCTTATTCAAGTAACCGGGTCGGGAAAATATTTCAAAGAAGAAAAAACGAGTGCACGATCGGTTTCTGTCTCACTCGTGCACAAGATCACAACTAGGTACGAGAATTTGAGCATTCTGGATGCTCGATTCCGTGAAATTATCAACCTTGATGCATTGAAGCACCGCAATGCTACTCACGTTGTCACAGGAATTACGTGGGGTGCAAATTTAATCGTAACTGCGGAGTATAACAACGACGAGAAGAAAGACGCTGAAGAAATTTATGGAAAATTGTCAGTTCATCTGAAAAAAGCTACCCTCGATATCAAAGGACAAGCAAGTGTAGAAATAAATTCCAAAGACAACCTGGACAAGTCACAACTTAATCTAAAGATAGTCGGAGATGCACTGATACCAGGCCAGATGCCTCAGACAATCGAAGGCGCGATGCAACTTGTCGGTCAACTGACGGAATTAACAAAAGCATCCAATGACGGCAAGGGAGTTCCAATCCGCTATGAACTTACCTCTTTGGACTCCATTCAGTCTTACTTCAGTCTGCAGGCTGCAGCAAACAATCTATTGCACAGCTTGGAACAACATACAATTGATCGGATCATGGCAGTCTTTGAGGATATCGCTGATGCCAAATTGAAGCTGAATGAATTTTGTGATAACGTGCGTAAATTTCAGAGCAATTTGTTAAAAGCAACCAAAACTCAGACAAAAGAACTTAAGCGCGAATCAGAAGCAGCGGAGTCTAAGTTCCGAGGACAGGTGCAAATTTTGCTTGTCGAAGTGAGATCGGGAAAGGCTAATGCATCACAACTTGAGGCACTGAAGAAAGAATATGAAACGGGGCCATACTCAGCCTTGAATGTTCTTAAAAAAATCAACGAGGATTTTAACAATGTTCAATTAAAAATGGAAGAACTCCAAGGTTTTACAGCACTTGGAGTTTCAGTTGTTCCTGGCAATGTAAGATCCCTTCCACACAAACTTCTGGAATTTCAAGGGAAACAAGTCTACGTCCTTTACGGCGAATCAGAAGCAATGGGGACGAATATAAAGCTTTGGCAAGACCATTTTGCTGCATTTAGAAAACTTCTTGAAGATTCCAAAGAAAAAGACGAAAACGCGTTTCTATTTGTTGATCTGGATTCTACTCCGCATTTGAAACCTCACCAAACAGGCGATGAGGAACGGAAGATTTGTATTCAGATGTTCGATAAACACGGGAAATGTGTTGAAGAGGATGTGTATAAGATGCTTATGCAAAACTCATCAACTCCTTACGCAAAATCAAACAAAGTCACTAAAATATCCGTGAAACCAAATTATGGTACTGTTTTGGAGCTGATCTGCCCTGAGTCTCTTTTGTATGAACCACATTCGCACAAATGGACGTGCTATGATTGCAAATCCTTGATACGATGGGATCTTGATGAGTTTCTCTATTGTTCCTGTGGGGAAGGCCGAGTAGACTCGTACAAGTTTCGATGCTCCAACACAAAACTTGGCGATGAGTTCTCCCAATTTCCAGCAGGGACCTTAGAGAAAATTTTGGGTAAGATTAATTTTTTTACCTTAGAACTGCTGGAAATATCAGGTTAATTTTAATTATTGATTATTTTCAGATATTGCAAGAGACCAGCAAAGTCAAGGTTCAAAGGTTTCCGAAGTTGCAGGAGAGACACACTACAACAATTTGGTTTATCGCAAGGCGAGACACATAATCAGACCGTTAGCGGAAGCATTCAAGTGCATTCTGGACAACATCCGCCTGGCCAAGGAGCACCAGGAACGCCTAAAAGCCGGCGACATGGATGTCGAGCAAGCACTTCTGATCCCTGTCAGTACACTCGAAGTGGTTGATCTCAAAACTACGCGAATTGTGTGTACCTCCCCAAGGTGCGTTAAGTACTGTAAAACTAAGAAAGGGGTCTTGTTTTGTGAGTTTCCAAAGGTTTGCGAAGGTCCTCTCAACTTTCGCCTGGATGATTTGCCTTCTAGTGTCCAGCAGCGTGACTCTATTTTGAAGGAAACTTTTGAATCCACGATGAACCAAGATTTCCTGATATGCAATTCGTGTAATTGTCCATGGTCAGCTCACATGCCTGAGCGATTCACTGTGAAAATTGTGGATAGTTCCGAGAGTGTCCAAATGGAGACTGGCACAGTCGATAATACAGCGTCAAAATTTGAGACAGCTGTGGGTATAACAAATGCCCGACTATCACAACTCAAAAATGAGCTGGGGGTTATTTATAAAGCCTGTGTGGGTATGGAAATGATCACTGCAATTTCCTTCCACGGCTATCCTATTTCACTTTATTTGTCGTGGTTGATTGAGAATAATGAGGAGAATAGTAGGATGACAATTGAGCAGAAAAAGACGTTTGTTAAAAGTGTGAATTGGTTTCATGAAAACCAGAAACGTGTACGAGCAGAAATTGCACTGCAAGTAGACGCGAAGAGGGCAGTGAAAGCTTTTGGGGAGAAGTACTATGAGGATTTTAACAAAAACATCCAGGAGTGGTTTGATCTTCCCATTGTTGGCAAAAGTATCAAGACGATGGCGGAGATACAAGAATGGCGCTGGAAGTGAAAACTTTGGCTGCAATGAGATACAGGGTGAGGGGTTGTATGCAAAATACAGGGTGAGCGAACTTAAGGTATGATCTGAAAAAACTAAAATAACTGGCTGAGACTAAGCAAATACTTGCTATCAGTAAACCCAATGTCAACTTGAATGTGCGATAGCTCCGCATTTGAATTATGAAGTAATTTTGATGTGAATGAGAATTTTTGCAAGACTCTTGTTTCTGAATTGGCTACTCTGAATGCTCTAGTCTTTGAGCTTGGTAATTTGCATACTTTAAGTTCCTCTAGCCTATATATTAGTATAGTTTTTCCTTGCTTGTTTGGGTACAGTAAGCAACGTAGTATTCAAGAGAGTCAAAGTAATTGATACTCCATGTTGGATTGGGGAAAACTACGAATTCATTCTTATTTTACCGCACTGTAAGACTTTCAGCGGGTAGTAGCTTTTAATTTGGTTTTTTCCCCGCTTTTTGTTTGCTTAAGTTATTAGTAGTATGAAGTTATATTTTAGGTGGTCGGTGTATCTTAGCAAATAAAGTAATGCTTTGAGCTCGCCGAGGCCTGTAGCTTATTGCGAATCCCAAATTGAGTTTAATGTGGTGAAATCTTAAACCCGCTTGTAGCATGGACGTAAGCTACTAGCACTGCACTGTGGCTGGAGTTTCTTTTAATACCTCCATAAGTGGGTCGAATCTGCTAGGTAGATTGTATTTCGTTCACTAGAAGTGGCTCAATTGGTAAGAATTCAGGTAATAAGACACTCCGGGCAGGTGTGATCTCGCTTGGGAAAGAGTTGGTACGTTGCAAGGCACGATTTGACTGGAATAGATGAAATGTGTGGATGATGATATAAAGTACGGTGAGATTCAGAGTAAGACTAGCACTTGGATTACTAAACGTGCAAGATTGATCGATCGATAATTAGTAATCAAGCCGTGGTAGAGGGAATAACATGGGGTTAAATAGTATCTTTAATGGAGCGTTTAATTCATTGGCTCTACGCATCAACTAACGAATGACAATAATATTCTCAGCATCTGTAGTCTCGCGTCTCGCGCAAAGGCGTACTAAGAAAGCATGTTAAGATTAGCATACAAAGGTAATGTAATGTAAATAGGGTGGTCGAAGGCTGACAACTTATTCAGTTGCACCTACTCAATCTGTATATTGTAATGTATGTGTGCCATCTCACGCATAAATGCGTAGGTGCTAGTAGTAAGCCTTAGTAATTTAACTAATAAACTCTTGGCCTAGTTTTAAGGACGATGAAATAACTATAAGCGTCCCTTCTCCATCGAAATGCTGCCTCGTGGAAGTTATTCGGTAGTTGAGATCCTACTTGCAAAGGTGCGCAAAGCCTTAAGTCCTTGCTACATTAATAACTACAACTATATCCCTATTATAAACTCTTTACTCATTTAATATTGTAACAATTATTAATACTGATAACGTGTAAATAAATAACTAAAATTAATGCATCGAAGTCTACTAACTCCGAAGGAGCCGGTCCCAGGTAATATTCCATGAACTGGTCGTGCATATAGCGTTCTTTCGCCGCATTCATATCCTGAGTGCAGGATTTTATTTCATTCCTACCGGTCAGCGAATGCAATGTGTCATGGGATCTCCCGTCTGTACGGTGGTTGGCAAGCATAACGTTAGACAAAGATGCCATAGAATTCAAGTTGAAATGAATTGAATGTATCAAGGAATTTTCGCATGACACTCTGAAACATCTTGTTGAAAATTACGTTGTCATCATTGTCTATCTCAAAGTTTGTGTGAATCAGATTTAAAATATCACCCATACCCATACTACCATTTCGCTCGGCACGGTGTTCTAGTTTAATAATGTAAAATGATCATTTGGACACCTTGCAATTCTGAATTTTTCGACCAACTGGCCGGAAGCGATATTCCTATTATGTAAGTAGTTGATAAATATACTTTTAATTTTATGATAAAGTAGCCAAATCACACATTGCAAGTGTACTCTAATTTACCAATAAAGCGGCAATAATGCAATGCATAATGAATATCACTTCATCTGCTTAAAATGCCAAGGATTAGGAGACATTTTGATTTACTGCATGTCGATCATTCCGTTGGAAAGAATAGAATTCTGCAATCGACAGGTGCTTTCACGAGGGAACCTTATGTTTAAAAGAACGAGCCCAAGATTTGAGAACATTTTGGGTTCCCGGCAATTTAGAATAACGTTTAACAGCGTACTGTTCTGTTTCTTTTACCTAAATGGTCGAAACATTTTGACCAATTTTAAACCAATGGTCTGATCTGAACTCTTGCCGTCTTTGGGTCAAGATATTTTGGTTGAAGATTTCCAAATTACCAGCTTAAATTCAGTAATCAAAATGGGAGGAATTTCTATTAGAAGGTATCTACATAAATGTTTCCAAAAATCCAAAAAACCGGTTGACTCTAATTTTTTCTAAAAGGAGGCCCTGTGGTGCACTCTGAATTGGTTTCGTATGCGCTCGAATGCGGCACCAGTTGTCTGCTCTAAAAACAGCCGCGAAGATTTGTTGGAACGTGACCCCGTAAATTTTCTAGCAGAACGATCACTGTTCGCCTTGTAATGGCTTGACTGCCAGTCACCAATAGGGAGGGGATATTGAATGAGGTGACTTTTCCTGCTTGCTAGACTGTAAAATTTTCCTGCTTTAATTGGACACATTTGAGAAAACCATTTTCAGGCGCTATGTCGGAGTAAAAACCTGTATACAGGGTGGCTCAGAGATAGGTTTACACTTTCAAACTTGAATAACTTTTGAAGTTTTGAAGCAGTAGGCATGATGGTTACCAATTCTGAAACTAGAGTCTTTGGGAAATTTTTCGATCAAACAATCATCAAAATCGCTTCATAAATGTCTGAGATATTCAAACTCACCCAAAAACTGACCATTTTAACATGCGTTTTACGGGCATTTTTGGGACATTCTCAAAAATCTCGGGCCGGTTTTGGAAATTTTGGGGTTCCCTCTTGAGGTCACCTTTTGAATGCTCAGGCACATTCCTTGAACTCTCAGCTTTCGAACGGTGTGCTACACATGTCTCTGCGATCATTATTCTGGAAGATATAGGCGCCCAAAGTTTTCAAAATTGACCCAAAAATGCCCGTAAAACGCATGTTAAAATGGTTAGTTTTTGGGTGAGTTTGAACATCTCAGCCATTTCTGGAGCAATTTTGATGATTGTTTGACCGAAAAATTTCCCAAAGACTCTAGTTTCAGAATTGGTAACCATCATGCCTACTGCTTCAAAACTTCTTCAAGTTTGAAAGTTTAAACCTATCTCTGAGCCACTCTGTATATTGAAAGCATGCGACTGTAAACTGGTGAAATATCACCAAAATGGAATTAAAATAAATATCATAAAAACTAAAAACATGGGTGCCTAAGTACAGGTTGGGCCAATAAATACGTTATAACGTATAAGTTATATATAAAGTATAAATGCTTTTAATCTTGAATAAATTTAAGAGTTTTGAAGCTATCAGCATGTTGGTTGAAAATTCTGAAACAAGAGTCTTGGTGATTTTTATCAAATAATCAGCAAAACGGGGGATTTTGGTCTATTTTAAACCCTCCATTTATGTAACCTTTTGACCGCAAAAACACGTTTTCTGAGGTCTCAGCTCTCGAAAGGTATGCTCAACATGTCCCTACGGTCATTATTTTTACAGGTACAGCCGGCCAAAGTTTTAAAACTATACAAAAAAACGAATCGTCTCTTAGCCTTATGTTAAAATGGCCGTAATTTGTGAGCTTCCACATCGCAGCCAATTTTTTACCAATTTTGATGAATATTTGATAAAAAAACACCAAGATTCTTGTTTCAGAATTCGGACCACGCATCTCTGTATCTTCAAAAATCTAAAAGTTCTTCAAATTTAAAAAAATGTGTTTATTGGCGTACTTTGTGTATAGATCATACAGTACTTCAATAACCCACGGAATTTCCCCTACAACCAATGTGCTGTTTCGTCGGCGGCGTTATTGCTTGCTACATCTAAGGGAAGTGAATCTTCATTTAACATCGGTGTGCTCCCATGTTACTCAATTTTGACACTCGAAGCACCGTCAGTGGCAAATCCAAGAAGGTCGGGCCCCAAAGGTGCCCGAAAAAGAAAAGCTTGGAAGTATATTTTTTACAGTGTACTCTTGTCACTTGCGTCCTACTGTGGCAATGACGAATGTTTTGCCATTGGATTTGCCTGATTACGATTACAAATAAAAGCCACATCCAGGATGTTATTGATGTATGGTTTCATCCAGTTGTCATTTATTTGACTATGAACTAAAGAAGTTATGAAAAATCGAGAAGTTTTCCTCGAGAATTTTCTTGAGAACAGCCAGTATAACCAAGTTCTTGTGAAAAAGCCATATTCCTTCCCAGTTTAACGGCGGAAAATGGCACCATAGGAGCACTTGCAAGTCATTGCAAGAATCAAATATAGTTGACAACTTGAAATTTCCCCTAACTTAAAATTCGGTTGTTGTACGAATGCATCAATGAATACTGTAAGACGGGTAAGTTTTAAAGACTTATAAATATAAGAAACTTATCAAAAGTTTCCCATTGATTTTCATAAATGAATGTACAACATCAGTAAATTATGTTACTAGGGCGTGGTTATTATTGTTGTGTCATTGCAAAAGGATAAATGCATAGCAGATATGACAAATTGTAAAAATTGTCTACCTTATTCAATGAGCAAGTCTTGTTAAACTGTCAAAGTCAGTCTGTATTGAGTGTTGACTGATAGATTCTTTTACAAGGAAAATGATGAAATTTTGGAAATAACTAATGGTAGTTAAGTCAGTAAGAAAAGTCAAAACCAGAGCCCGCGTCCTGACATCTGACAACAAGTTAGAATTTGGAGCAAAACGAGTTAGGATTACATTTGAAGTATTTATGGCGCAGAAACTTTTGTCGTTTACTCGGATGTCGGATTTGTTCCAATTTTTTCAAACTTATCGCAAGCAACGGATCTTGAGCTTTCAAATGGTGTCTGCACGTTAAGATTGATTAAGGGGCTCAGAAGTTCTGTCATTTACACGACTGATTGTTTTAAAAATATTTTATTAGACTAGCGTTCCTGCGTCCTACGGACGCGTGTAATTTCTACTAAAATCGATAATCCAAGGTAGACTGCCTCGTTATCTTGTTCTAATTTGGCCAGGCTGATTTGCTCATAGTTGGCATCATGCATTTGTTCAAATTCGACTCGTTCTAAGTAGATTCCTGTAAGTTGCTGAAAAAGAGTTACGGCAAATGGCTCAAACTTGGCCTTGGTGACTCACTTTAACTTAGCCCGTGTAACTCCCTCTAACTTGACCTCGGGAATTCTAACATGCGCGATGTCTTACATGTTCAGAATTTTAGCCGGTTGCCAAGAAAAGTTTAATAGCGGTGCAGGTAACCCTGATGTACGAGTCTATCAGATTCTAACAAGTTTTTATGAAAGGTTCCATTACCGGTAGCATACTGGCTAGCAGGAAACAAATGAATCCATTAACTTTTGATTTTTGAATTTTTCACTCGTGTGTTAGATTAGGGCTTCATTAATGAGTATATACAATTCGCCACCGTCTTTTGGCCTTTTTCTCGCTGATTAGTATTAACCATTACATTTCTTTCTAATATTTTTCTTACTTAGGACAACACCTGCTTCAATTAGATCAACCTATAAATTTAGAAACTCAAAAACAAACAAGACGTTATCAAAATGGAACAAGGCACGATAGTACGTTCAGCTTTCGGAATCCCTTTGAGTTTGGGTCAGCTATACAACGCTTGTGCCGAGAAACCCTGCAACCTGTCTATTCTGACGACGACTTCACCACCACCGCTTTTCATCAAGTCTATTCAAGTGCCCAACACAGACAGTAAATATCACCACGTATCATCAGTCAGTGACAAGTTCCATTCACTGAAAGTGGCGGCAGAACTCCAGTTAAGCTTTCTTGCTGGTCTAGTTCAAGTAAGTGGCTCCGGAAGGTATTTCACGGAAAACAAAACATGTGCTCGATCAGTCTCTGTCTCACTCGTTAACAAGATTACAACCGTGTATGAAAGTTTGGACATTTTAGATGGCAGATTCCGTGAAATAATTAATGTTGACGCTTTTAAGCACCGCAGTGCCACTCACGTCGTCACGGGGATAACATGGGGTGCAAATTTGATCGTCACTGCCGAGTACCAAAACAACGAGAAAAAAGCTGCAAAAGAGATCGCCGGAAGTCTGACCGCTTCACTTAACACATTTTTTATAAATATAGAAGCGTCTGTATCTGCGGACATTCAGACGTTCGACACGTTGGAAAACTCAAAACTCAATATCAAAATAATTGGTGATGTCCTAATTCCGGGTCCGATTCCTCACACAATTGAAGGTGCCGTGGCTGTAGTTGATCAGATTTCAGCATTGACTAAAATGTACAATGGCGGTAAGGGAGTTCCTGTCTGCTATGAACTTACCGCTTTGGACTCAATTCAGTCCTACTTTCACATGGCTATCAAGACCAGCAACCTATTCCACAACTTGCAACAGCAGACAATGGTCCGGATCACGGCAGTCTTTGAAGAAATCGCCGTAGCTAAAATGGAATTAAATGAATTTTGCGAACAGGTTTCCAAATTTCAGAGAAACTTGCCTAAAGATATGCAGAGCGCAATAAGACAACTGAAACAAGAAGCAGAAGCAGCCGAGTCTGAGTTCCAAAGTCAGCTCCAAATATTGCTGGTTCAAGTGAGATCAGGGATGGCCGAAGCATCACAACTTGAAGCACTCAAGAGGCAATATGAGTCTGGTCCATATTCAGCAGCAAATGTTCTTCGAAAGCTCAGTGATACTTTCAAGGATGTCCAAAAAAAGATGAAAGAGCTTGAAAGTTTTGCTGCCATAAATATAAGCGTTGTTCCGGGAAGTGTCCGATCGCTTCCACATAAGCTAATGGAGTTCAAAGGCAAACAAATTTACGTTCTTTTTGGAGCATCAGAAGTAATGAAGAAGGAAGAAAAGCTTTGGAGCGATCATTTTGCTGCAGTACGAATGCTTGTTGAGGATCCCAAAACAGCTGAGGACACCTCATTTGTCTTTGTGGACCTGGATTCTACTCCACATTTGGCACCTGAACCCAAGGGTGATGAAAAGGGGGGTATTTGTTTAAAATTATTTAATAAATATGGAAAATGCGTCGATGAAGATGTGTACGCGACATTTTCGCAAAAAACACATGTATCATTCGCAAAATCAGCCAATACTACTCGTATCGATACGCCCAATTATGGCTTAACTTTGGAGTGCCTTTGTCCTGAATCCCTATTCTGTCAACCACATTACCATAAATGGACTTGCTTTAACTGCAAAGCCCAGATCAAATGGGATCTTGATGAAGTTCTCTATTGTTCCTGTGGCGTCGGACGTATTGATTCTTACAAGTTTCGTTGCTTGAATTCAAAACGTGGAAACGACTACTCGAAATTTCCTTCGAAAATCATGGAAAAAGTTATGGGTAAGCTTTCACTACAGCAAGAATTCGTGCTTGAGTTTAATTTTTCTATATATTTGTATCACAGAAATTGCAAGACAGCCAAGGAGTGATGTTTTAGAAGTTTCAGAACTTGCCCCTTCGTTAGATTATAAAAACCTGATATATCGAAAGGCCAGGCACATGGCCAGACCACTGGTGGAAATATTCAAGAATACTTTGGATAATTTACGCATTGCTTATGAACATAAGCAACAATTAAATGTCATTGACTTGCGTGATTCAAAGCTCGAAATGAAACTAAGAATCCCTGTTAGTACACTCAAAGTGGTTGATCTTGAAACCACACGTATAGTGTGTGCCTCACCAAGTTGCGTCAAGTACCGCAAAACTAAACAAGGGGTGTTCTACTGTGAGTTTGTCAAGATTTGCTCCGGTCCTCATAATTGGCGTGTGAATGAATTGCCTTCAAGTTCCAAGCTCGTTTCAATTTTCAAAGAAACCGATGAAACCCTGGAAGACCAAAAGTTAATTAGGTGCAATTCTTGTGATTGCGCATGGTCATCCCACATGCCTCTTCGCTTTATTGTGCAGTCTGTCGATGGTTTTGAGAATATCTCCCTTGTCCAAGAAGGAACATACAGAGACATGGACGGAGAGTCAAAGCGTGGGAAAGCTCTGACTCAAACGGGCGTTCGTATTGCTCAACTTCAGAAAGAGTTGAAAACAATACATGAAGCCTGCGTCGGAATAGAAATGCTAAATGCAACCTCACTTCGTGACTATCCATTTTCGTCTTTTCTGTCCTGGTTGACTGAGAATCATAAGGAAAACATCATGATGACTACTGAGGAGAAAAATACATGTTACAAGCATCTAAAGTGGTTCTTGGAATGCCAAGAGAATATTCGAGCGGAGGTAGCTCTACAAGTGGAGTCAAATAGAGCATTCGGACCTTTCGGGGAAAAGTACTTTGAGGATTTCAACAAAAATATCGAAAAATGGTACGCCCTTCCCATTAACGGCAACATTTTCAAGAAAATGGCGGAAATACAAGGATGGCGATGGAACTAAAATTTACAATGATGAGTGGTGAACATTAATGTAAATACAATTTATAAATTTATCCTTCATTCAAACTACTCAGTCTTATTTCTCAGTTAGTTTTGACTTGCGTCGTTACTGAGTCTTAACGACATAATTTTATCATTATTTTGATTTTCTTGTTTATGATGAGTACCAGTTTGAATAGTTTATGCTGAATCTTAAAATTCATTTAAGGCTAATTGCTGTCAAGAAGCATGACATTTGACTTCGATTGCTTCAAATGTGGTTCACGTCCGAACACATGGAGGAAGTCAAAATTGTGGTGATGGTATTTACCAATGGAAAATACGATGACAATTGAATTTGTGAACGTTGCTTCATGTGGCATACAATATGATTTTCCTTGAGTCATTGTTTTCCTCTTCAATGTGACGAGTTGGGGGAACCGTTGTCAGGATACTTCGTGTCTTTATACCATAAGCAAATATTGTGTTGAATAAATAAGAGATTTCTCAGTAACCGCTCGTGTATGAATGTTATCAGTGATCCTAGTTTTTTTTACTGTTCGAACCTCAAACGTCCATCGCAGTTGTGCAATTTCCGTGTGGAATCCCATAAGCAAATATTTTCACCTGCGGTTTTTCTCGAAATCATGCTCCACTCGAGTAGTGGGTTTCTTATGGGATTAAACATGGGAAATTTGGAGACAAGTAAGAGATAACCCTTGAGGTTCAAACACGTGGAGGAAGTCAGAATTGTGGTGATGGTATTTTCCAATGAAAAAATACGATGAAAGTTTCTTTATTAAAAGTTTCCTCGTGTGACTAACAAAATAAGTTTTCTTTTGCCTCAGTTTTCCTCTTCAGTGAATAATTGGAGGAACTGTTGTCAAGCTACTCCATTGCTTTAGATTGACAAGCAAATATTATTTTGAATAAATTATACTTTTAGCCACCGCTCATTATAAATTTTATTGATGACAAAATCCTGGTTCTTCCCTTTTAAAACCTCACATGTCCTACGCATATGTACTTTTTCCGTGTGAAATCCCAGAAGAAAATGTTTTTAACTGTGGTTTTTCTCAAAAATATGCTCCACTCTCGTAGTTAAATTAAAGGAATTGACTGTCAGAAAATTATTCAGTGGTAGACGATCGGAGGAGACACTTGAAGCCAAGTTAATTAATAAAATCACAATGGCTCAAAACTTTATCATCCTCTTTATATTTTTGGGGATTCAAATCTGCGCTTCTGCTCATATTGAACAGGCAGAAAGAGCTAAGAGACTCGTCGTCCCGGATATAGGGGAAATTCCCGATCTTTTTGGTGCTGACACAACAGCACGAAGCACGACCACAACAACACAAAGCACGACTACAAAAGCACCTATCAAACCCCGTATGGATACTCGCAGATTCAAATTCGAATTTAAAAAATAAACATAGTAACTGTACCAGCCGATCACTTATAGGGTTGCCATGGGGAAATTAACGTTTTTCAATCCGAATTACTTTCTTTAAAGCTTTAAACGTGCTGGGTACCAATTCTGAAAAAGAGCTTTGAAATATTTGCGTGATTTAGCTCACATTGAAATCGCTCTACAATTTGCCTAAAAAATTCGAACTCTTTTAAGGACAATTTGGATTTTAACGCTTATAAATGCGTTTTTAGTACAGGGTGGCCCCAAGAGAAGTATACACTTTCATAGGTGAATAACTCCCGACATTCTAAAGCTATGACACTCTTGAGTACTAATTCTGAAACTAGAATCTTGGGGAAGTTTTTGGACCTAGCTGCCAATAAAATCAGCCAAGAATTGGCTGAGAAATAAAAACTCGAAAAAAAGTTGGGTTTTAACATGGATCTTACAGGAATTTGGGATTATTTTGGATTTTGAACGCCTGTATCTCCCAAAATAATGAATACGCGTGGAGCACATTGTTCGAAAGCTGAGAGTTCAGAAAACGTGTCTACGCAGCTAAAATGTGACCTCAAGAGGGATCCCAAAATTTCAAAAACCGCAGTCCGAATTTTTAAAATTTTGGGTTCCCTCTTAAGGACACCTTTTGAATGCATATATAACATTATCTGAATTCTCAACTTTCGGACAATGTGCTCCACATGTCTCTGCTATTATTAGATTAGGAGATATAAGCGTCCAAAGTGTGAAAAAAGGCCTTAAAAAGCCAACGTTTTTTTCGACTTTTAATTTCTCAGCCAACTGTTGGCCGATTTTAAAGGGGGCTAGGTCAAAAAATTTCTCCAAGATTCTAGTTTCAGAAGTGGCACTCAAAAGTGTCATAGCTTTAGGATGTCGGGAGTTATTCACGATTGAAAGTGTAAACTTCTCATTGGGCAACCCTTTGATTAAGTCGGGATGCTTACATGAGACTTAGGGATGAAGGAACTTACGCCTGTGTTGCTGCTAACGGCGTAGGAACCCCTGTTTTTCAATCTGTTAGCCTTGAAGTAAATCGTGAGTTGTTACAAGTTTCGATAACTATGCAAGACTTACTGCATATTAAATATTCCCCATTGTAAACAGATCGAAATGAGTAGCCTGATCGAATTGATCTTGATTACAACTCAGAGCAAGCTTCACAATGCCATAGAGCAATAAGGGCAGAAACGGCGGAGTGTTCCGTCCTACATTGCTAATCATGACATCATTTAGATTTGGATGCAATCAAATTGTAAATTTGTTTTATTTACATGAATAATCTATTGCTACAGGAACTGGACTTTTCGTCGGAACCGAAGGAGGCCTTATATCTCTTAACTTACGAACCTTAGAGGCCACATCCCTGACGAGTGGAAATATAATGGCTGTATCTGTGAATAACAAACTCCGCAAGGTTTACTGGTTTGAAATTACCCAACACAATAGCATTGCTTACAAATATATAAAATTGATGAACATAAGGCGCTCAAATTTTGATGGATCTAATAAGGAAATTATTTTCCGTGATTTAGGTAATCTGAAGTTTTCACCAAACAAATAATTATTTTTTTTTAAATCTAATCTTGACAAAAATCCTTGCATTTTTCGTATTTTCTTCTAAAGGTTCTTATGTTCGTGCGCTTGCCATCCATGAGCCATCCGGGAATTTATATTTCGCTAAGTCCAGTTCTAACGAAATTATTGTTTGTAATGCACTAGGAAAAAACTGTGCTGCAGTCATATCTAATCGACGATTGGTAATCAACCCGCGCAGTCTTGTCTTGGATTCTATCAATAGGTGCGTTAGTGTCTAAGAGTTTATTATGAATAATAGTAATAATTGATATCTTTAATCACGTATCACGTCTACTCTTCAAACGAACTAAGCTGCAAACTTTATTCCAGTGTCATGTACTTGGCTGATATCGGTAGTCCAAGCATTCTCTTCCGGGCCAATCTGAATGGCAGCAAAGCCACAATACTTTCAACTGAATTTGCGGATACTTTTCAAATAGCACTAGATCCACTTTCAAGTGACGTGATTTACTGGACAGATTGCAGGGATGAACGCGTTGCATCTATTGATCTTAATAGCGGGATCAAGCGAACAATATATCAAGTCCCATTTACTGGGTACGCTCAATGCCCACAAGGAATTCAAGTTGATTTTCACAAGATTTACTTCAGTAAGCGTAAATTGATTTACAGCATTGACAGAGACTCTGGTCAGGTGGCAATGATTTTTGAATCCCGTAATGATGTTGCACAATTAGCATTCTTTGATGCACCTGCTTGAAAATATGTACTCTTGTTTGAGTTGTTGTATCGTAAATACAAATACTCTGATATTCTTGTCACATTTGGGTTCCTTCACTAAGTAAGAATGAATAAAAACTGTGTTAACAGATCTATTAGTTACATTTTCATCAAGACTTCTTATTTAAGCAGTTTGACTCATCAAAGCGGTTCTGATCTTTGTCTCCTTGCTTAATTATGTGAGGATTCAAGAAGCTGAAGGAGTCGTCCTAAAAATGGACGTGACTTGAAAGATATTGCATGCAAATAAAATGCTACATCAAATTTGCCTACTTGTTATGTCATGATACTAAATAAACACTCGGAAGCCTAGACTAAATTTTTGGTTATAATTGGAAAGCCAAGAATAAGTTTTCTGAAACTTGGACGATAGTTCATTTGGGTTTTTAAATAAACTCCAGTAAGAACTACAGTTGACAAGCTATTTCATTCAAACTACTGTAACCCACTCCCTCCTCATATAACATACATTGAACTACAATGATAAGCCCTCAAGTCGCACGAGCGACTTCCTCGCCTACTGATAGCTTAAGCCCATAGTAGGCCAAATAACTGTAAAGGATGATGAAATAGCTGTATCGTCCCTTCTCCTCGGCATGCTTGCTCGTGTACTCTTCAGTCGGTATTTGGGAACCATTCAGTCTACACGCCCTTCATGTTATCTCCTAATACAATTACTTCCAACCCCAATCAATAACTCTCATTATTATTAAATGTCCCTTGATTTATATACACAATTGTGGATTGTAGAAGCATATCTAAGCGATTGTAAATAAATAACTATTAATTTGTACATCTGTACGTCTACCTCCAGAAGAACCGCTCCTGCATTTCGTGATGCACATCCTCGTTATGGGATCATGGGATCATATTTCCATACCATCTGTCACGAAGGCTCTCATCATGTAAAACCGGTCGGCAATAGCAATTCTGATTCAAATGCTACAGAAGAGCCAGCCATGGCTAGACTTTGAAATGGGTACTATTTTTTGGTACCCGTACCCATTATGTACCCATCCGGGTAGGTACTTTTTTCCTTCATACCCATACCCGAAGAATTACCCGTTATTATTTTCAAAATTTGGGCACCCATTACCTACCCGGGTACCTTGCGTATGTACCCATACCCGTACCCGAAGTACCCATGATCTTTTTTGCTTTTACACGCGTAATTTCTTTTAATTTTTTGTAAATTTTGAAGTTAAATTGTGAACTTAATATTTTATGTTAAGAAATCAGATACGCTGAATTCAGACGTTAAATGAAGGAACCGTGTATTTAATCAAGGAAACAACACTGCTGTTCTAGTTTCTACGCTTCTGCATAAGAACAATTTCTAAGCAGAAAAGAAGGTTGCAATAAAAGTGTAGCGGAAGATAGCTGTTACATAAATTCCAAAAAATTAACAAATAGGTCCATGCCGCATGATTTTTACTAGAAATTTATATAGACAAATGCAAAAGAAATGAAGGTATGTGGGCGAATACAACTCCAAATTCAACTTACGAAAGATGAAACAATTTGATATAAAGCAATTTGCGCTATTTTGCAGTTATTAAGACCAAATCGGTTCGATAAAATGTTGTTAAATGGGACCTTGGGTAATTGCCCAAAGTACCCGCACCCATACCCGTACCCATACCCGTTTTCTGGCTACAAATAATATGTACCCAGTACCCACCCATAAAACTTTTTCCCCAAAAGAAAGTACCCATTACCCACCCGTATGGGTACCCACCCGGGTATACCCGGGTCTCGCGGGTACTTTTTTCGAAGTCTAGCCATGGCACAAGTTTGACATAGGGCTGGACAAAATGCGGATACGGTATCCGCTCTGATGCGATACTGATAATATACGGGTGCAAATATCTTCGCGGCCAAGGGCCAAAGTTTCACTGAAAAATAAATTCTTTTGCAAGTATCTCGCAGTAAAGAAGAAATATTCCGTTTAAAGTTATGTGAAAATTCCAGACATTTTTCAAATCAGCCCTTCATTTTAATTAATTTACGCTACGTGTGTCAAAATTCTGACGTAATTCTTCAATTTGAGTACCAAAGAGTTATTAAGTAAATACTGAATAGATTTTTTACAATTGTAATATAAAATTCAGCATTCAAAGTCGAAATTTCTAAATTCAAATTGCAATTTTTTTAAGTTGTCATACGATACGAATTCTCGCATCCAAAATTTGATGCGATACGAAGCCCACGTTTCCTATGTTTTTTTGATGCGAGTGTGATACGAAAGGACGGATTTCGCATCGTACCAGTTTATACACTTGAAACCTTTGCATCAGTATTTGCCCAGCCCTAGTTCGGCAGTTATTATTGCACTGCTAGAATATAAACATTTGAACTCAAAGGATCTGAAATTTTCTGCTTCACGACTCCGCGGACGTCCGTTTGTTGAGGCGCACTGCAAACATCTCCTACTAGCTTTTCGACATGTACAGCAAACAATACGGCCGTTTGCACCTGACGTGATCGGTCAAATCCGACTCCTTACGATTGACAGAAGCTACGATCCTGACCAACTAAAGTGGTCTAAAATGGTATCAAATCTAGTTTTTGAAAGTTACTTTTTGCCCCCATCAGAATTCCCATAGTAAATTCCATGAGATAAAATTGATATTCACTTACTAAGTGAGTAGTCCTCGAGTCCTTCGGCCAATAATCTTGGCTACAAGAATGGCACCGAGTTGGAGGGCTGCTACAATTCGTGCCCAAAATCTAATCATCATCATCAATAACGTCCGTTATGAGCTGCCAAAGAAGATGAAAAATGTGTGGAGAAATTTTGAATTTCAAGAGCAACCCAAAAATTTGCCGAAGGGTCCCCCCTTCGTTGACTAAAAAGTTTCCATGTTAAATCCTACAAGAAAAATCGACCTGAATAAAACAACAACTGAATTACATTGAACGGATTTTCTTAAATTGAATTCATTTTCAATTTGATATTATGTGATTAAACTTTGGAAAGACAACTGCGGAGATATAATTTATTTTTCCAACTCCCCACCTGGGACTCACCACTTTGAAATAATTGAATTCAAAGCCTAACAAGCTCCTAGTTTGGGAAATTGTCACTACGCTGAGCCCTTTAAAAAGGCCATGCAAGGTCAGTAGTATTATTGCGCAGTGAGTACTAATGACGTAGAGCTTGCCTGCTCCGTAGAAAAATACGGTGAAATTGTATCGTTTTAAGGAACAAAATCATGCATCCGCGTTCATCAAAAGCTCACGGGGATCTAAAGAATTACAAGGCCATTGGCCAACACATCATAATTTGTTATTTTACATTAGCCAGTTGTTTTATAATTATAGCATGGCTGCACCCGTCGCTGGCAGCAACAGTCGTCAGGTCAAATTGGAGCTTGTCTCATGAAAGCTCCTGAGTGACGAGTGACACACTCTAAATTTACTAATAATGGCTTAGCATGCTAGTTCGAGACATAAGACTCCTCCACAACTCAATTTGTGTAAACATAAATATCCGGTTGCGCGCTCAGTCACACAGGCATGCTGACACACACTAAAAAAAGCATCATCCGACAATCTCATGAATGAGTGTGACTACGTAATGGCGAATGGCTGGGAAATATGACCCGGCACTTTGTATAGGAATGCACAGTTATGAATCACGAGACGAGACTAAACTCCCCTGCTTCTCTGGATAAAGGAGAGTGCACAAGTGTTTATGTTGGCAGTGTGAATGCAAGATAGACCAAGTCAAATAAAGTTACAAGCAGGCTGAGTTTTAACTAAGCGTCCAGTGTTAGTCATGGCTGGACGTATAGCAGCCGTAAAATTTGAAACACAGACTACTACAAACTTACGTGAGAGCCGCCCCAACAATTGGCGCAAGCTTACCATACTAATAATATGTTGTACTGTGATTGTCTGCATCTTGATTATCGTTGACATTGTGAGACTTAAGGCTGTGGTTCGAGAAGAAACTAGACCTAGATCTGAGCCGGGATTGCGAAACTCTCATGGGCCAATAGGACGAACCGAACCACTTGGGGCAGCAGGTCCTCCAGGTGCACCCGGATTGAATAAGCCCACCGGGCTGACAGGACAAACTGGACCGAAAGGACAAACCGGACCACCTGGAACAGCAGGTTTTCCAGGAGAAGCTGGATTGCACGTACCAACTGGGCCAGCAGGTTCTCCAGGTGCACTCGGATTGCAGGGGCCCACCGGACCTACAAGACAAACCGAATCACCTGAGCCAGCAGGTTCTCCAAGTGAACCTGGATATCCCTGCTCGCCAAGCCCGAAGGGAAAAAACAGTTCAGATGCACAAGTCGGTTCTCCTAGTCAGAGACGTGAGCCAAATAACCTTTAATTTTTATCAAAAAATTAACAGTCATGTTTTAGAACGCTTTGTTGAATTGTAGACATTTGTGGTGGACGATATGAAATCTTGCTCCCAACCCAAGAGTTAGCTTATGAATTGCAAAATCTGGATCAAAATGTCAGCTGCCTGTGGGTCGTAACAGCCAAAAAGTTTGAATTTGTCACTATCACCCTCCTGGAAATTTCAATGCTGGATTCTAATACTGATTTCTCCCTTGAAATCTTTCAAATTTCACAGGTCGACGGTTGCACCTTAAGTAGGATGAGAATGACGTAAGAAGCCAATTGTAAAATTTGTTATTGAATAATACAGCTTGTGCCAATTTCAGGTATGCACTTTGTTTCGTCAATAACTTTTGACATTCTAGAGCTACAACAATTGTGTGTACCAATTCCATAACTAGAATCTTGAGGTATTTTGGTGATATAACCCACAATAAAATCGGTCAATAGATGGCTGAGATATTCGAGCTCAAAGAAAAAAGTTCAATTTTCTGAATGTCTAAGTTATTGACGAAACAAAGTGTATACCTCAAATTGGCACGGGCTGTATAATAAATTGCCTGACGGTAATAATGTATCGGTTTCAGACCAAACAGCAGCGTTAATGTGGACAGTCCGATCTTTTATATTCTATTTTCCGGTCGTACGAGTGTTCAAGGTCAAGGTTTCCGGCTAGGGATGGTTGCAGGTGGTGTTTTCGGCCCATGGGAATTAAGTTTTGTACATCAACCCCACAGTTTTGTTTACAAGTATCCGCCTAGCCCTCAAATTTACTACAACAACAGTGCGAACTTTGTCCTGGTGGGCACACCCCCAATAGGGAGCCGAGCGAATGTTTCTGTGTACGGAATCGATACCCATAGGTGGTCTGACATTATCACGCTTCTATATGTTGATCCCAATCTGCCCAGGCGATATAATTGTGAAAGGTAAGTATAGCACCTCCTCGACTTATTTTGGAATTGTTATAAGACATGGTATCACTTACAGACGGAGTGGACAATCGGTTGAGAACATCTTATATGGAAAATCGGCTGAGAACATCTTAGCCTCTGTTCCCAGTGGAATGCCCTTTATTGTTCACTTCAAATCAGATAACTTCGGAGAGAACGGCCGTGGATTTCGGGTTCAAGGTAATTACTACGCGGAGTAATAGTATAATTAGTCTGTTGAAAAATTCAGAAACATTTAGTAGTATTGAGATTCATTTTATTCATGCCCTTGACAAATTTTTCGTTTTTTTTTAAAAGCCAGCAAAATATTTTGTACAGAAGAAAATGTTTTTATTTTTTTTAATTTTATTTTAAAAGAATTAGCAAAATATTATTTGCATTATTTTATTTTTATTTTCCTGCTGTGAATTGATTCTTTCCCCCTTAGACAGCCTGAGCAAAATAAAAATTAATTAAAAAATAACTAGAGCCTTGACGCTGTTAGGTCGATGTGATTTCGGTATTAAAAATTGCGAACAAGTTTCAGACAATTCGAGTAAATTTGCCCCTATAGCGGTGGCAATATTCCTTGAACTGCTTCTTCCGTTATGCTCATCTCTCCCGTGTAAACGCACCTAAAGTTCACACAAAAATCAAAAACGAATAATTAATGAACTAGAAAATGTAAATAAAATCAAATTAAAACTCAACTAAAAATAATTTAAAATTAAAATAAAATTTAAATAATTCAATTAAATTGATGTATTTTTTATCATTTTAAATTCAGTTTTTTTTTAAAAAAAAAAGGAACTAAAATACAAATGCGTACCTTTACAAATTCAATGTAGAAGTAAAAATCCAACAAAATGTTTCCATGGCCCGTTTCCTCATGCTTTGTGCTGGAATCGTATTAAAATAAATGCTAGGAGTCTTCAGTTACAATCGAGGTGCTTGGTTGGAAACTTGGGGATTTTGGAACAGCGTTGTAAAGAGCGGCCGACCATTTAGTTCTAAAATGAACAAGCATTATCATTGTCACAAGATGAAAGGTAAAATGGAGAAAAATCTGGGATATTCCACGATCACTGTAAAAAACTTACCACGAAAAAACCTCTGCTTTCCGTCAATGGTCACTTTCAAATTGCGCTCATGACGAACTGGAAAATTTTCCGTCAATTCGATAATCCAACTCTGCTTGACAACGGGACCGTCCGAGTTATGACTTCTACAACAGACCGTTACCTCGTTCAAGTCTAAACAACAAGTGATGCAGATTATTATTCGTCAATTAGTTGACTGTCAAGTTCAAAACTAAAAGTTAACTCACTCTTTGCATTAAAGATGGACGGCTGAACTGGAACAACGTATGGAATATCGACTGTTCCATCATCCCTCCTTCCACGCCCACTCAAAAGCAACTCAACTTCCTCCAC
>JAQIWI010000715.1:0-24040 GCA_034698825.1 Deuterosminthurus bicinctus | reverse complement strand
ACTAGGTAGGCACTATACATTCCACCAGCAATCATTGAAATCCCGGTGTAGTCGCTGAAAGAGTTGCATTGTAAGTTTAATTGCTGCGGGCCCGACTTGCAATAACGGGCTTCTGTATGTTCGTTGGATCCGCAAAAGTCAGGCCAAGTGATCGCACAAACCGAGATTGCTCAATGCTTTCTTACACGCGAGTTTGCTCAATGCTTTCTTATGGGCAAGACTTCTCATAGCTTTCTTATTCGCCAGATTTTCTGATTGTTACGGTTTTATTTATATCTAAAATTGACCAAGTGACCGGTAGCAAATTGATTGAAAAATGACAATTTTTTGAGCTCAAGATTGAAATGGCTACAGTTGTATTTGACTCAAAGCTCAAGTTTGTATACCACAGAAGACAACAAACGAAACTTGTTGCTAACAAAGGGCTGGATTTGTTAGGACTGAGGACAATGCAATGTCCACCTGATCAGCTCACCTGACATTCATAGCCGAAGCCTGCCCATGCGCTCCACTCTAATTTTCATAAACTGCGGCCAGCCTACTCAACAATTGAGGAGTTAGCAATAGAATTGTTCAACCTAAAGTTCATATGTTGATGCACACACTTGAATATTTCGCATTGACGGTATGTGATCAGAAGAGTTTTGCCATGGAGAATTTTACCAGACTTGAGGTTACAAAGGCTAAGAGTGCTAAAGTTTGATGACAATCAATTACGATCTCATGTATTAATAATTAGATGCAATATGTGAGCAAGAGCAAATTATCTAGGAGGACTTTATAATTTCATGTCAAAAGGTTTACTATCGACATTATCATCCCAGCTGGAATCTGTAATCCTGGAATCCATAAAGTTCAACAGGGGTATACTGCTTCCGCTGTTTCAAGCTCTCATCATTGTACAACTTAAAACAAACCACAGAATATTAATGATTAAACTAGCTTTAAATGGAATTTAAATGTTCGGCTCTTCATGAATATTCATCATTAAGCTCATAAATGCACATACCTCATGATCTCATGAAGCAACGACTGGAGCGATAAAGCCTGGGCCTTCTTTCGAAATAGTTGATTGATGACCTCAAAATACACCGATACTGTCTTTTCATTTCGTCCAGCTACGAAGTGTGGACTAGTTGAATGGCCGATGAGAACATCTTGTAGGCTGGGTAGCTCATCAAGTTCATCAGGGACAGCAGTGGGGCCCATTGAGTCACGACAGGCTTGGACAAGGAAGACTTTCGCTCGACTTCTCACCTCTACATGCTTACTAAATTCGTACACAATGCCATTGAACAAGTCCACGATTTTCAGGTCGTCCATCAGGATCGAGTTGACTGCCTTTCCACCGTGACTCATGATGCTAATGAAGCATGAGCTGTAGTACTCTTCTTTCATTTTTCTGTAAATATTTTCAATATCCCTTTCAATTTCTACAAAATGTATTGACCAATATAATAAATAACTTGAGCCTAATTAAAAGTCATGCGGGTTTGCTGTCAAAGTGCTCACATCCGAAGTGACATTCTCCTTGGTGATAACGCGTCCGAAATATAAGAAATTAAAAAGCTTCCTCAATTTCTCAGTGTCATCCTCAGCGCCTTTTCTGTGATATTTTTTGTACCTGGAATCCGAGTTGTTACCATTGAAGATATTGGTGATAGCCGGTTATTGTCATGGAAAGAATTGAATACGCCGATGGACACATGGAAATTCGACGCCACTTACTTGTTGTCGTATGAGTCTCACAAGGTTTATTGCCCATTTAAGAAAATTGACAGCGATGCCGTAATCCAAATGGCATCCGCCATGCAAACTTCATCTCGTCCTGAGTTGACCTCTCGGCTCATTTAGATGCAGCGGAGCATGGAAACCAATTGGATCAGGTGGACCGACTTATTAAAATTTGAAACTTGGTCACACAGACGTTCAAGTTATCATAGACTTGACATGTGAGCACAGTCCGGTACCATGTGGTCAGTCTGAGACATTTGCACTTCTTTATTTGTGGTGAGGTGGAGACTGCATTTTAGGATTGTCTTACAAAGTAGAAATTTGCCGATTTCCTGAAATAATTGTGGAGAAGAAAATTTCACACAAATTACATTTTTTGTCATTTAGACTCAAAGAAAGAATGAAAGCGGTGATCATTGGTTGTACAACAACAGTTGTGATTTAGCTCAGGTTTTCTCTGGCCGAACTGACTGAGAGGGATTCCGACCTTGGATAATGCTGTGGGTTGATAACTTTAATTGTGTGTCATGAGTAAATTCCTCAGTCGCTTTGCTTGCAATTGGATGCATCGCAGTATGACCTGATTAATTGAGTTTTTCATATGAATCACTCACTGTCAACAAACTTGACCGAACTAAGCATAAGCAGTGCGGTGGTGCAAGGCTGATCGGTCAGTTCCATTCAGTCGATGATGTGATAAGAGCTGAGACAAGAAATTGATATCAAATGCCCTGTTTGCCAAAAGGTCACACTGGTCATGGAGTAATGCAGTTAAATGAAATTTTATGGAAGTCTATGGCCTGCCTTAATAGAGAATTCATAAGAAAAGTGACTTCACTTATAATGATGCCGGCAAAAAACGTGTGCGTTAGAATGCCAGCACACGAGTTAGCGAAGGTTAGCCCAATGCAAGACCCAAATGTTTGGCGAGCCATTTATAAGAACGCTCCATTCGAGTCAATAACACCCAGCCGAGATGTCGACTGAGGACTCAATTAAGTTTCCATTAGCGGATTCCATTTCCATCTCGGCATCACTTTCATTTTCTTCTGTTGGACGATCAAACTTGTGTGAGTCTTTGTTGTGCCTCGACACTGGCAACTAAAATTTGGCAGCAGTGAGAGTATAGGAACGGTAGCTTATGCAGCTCGTGAGCGAATTAAATCTGAGGCGTTATCTAGATTTCAATTGTGTGAGCTCTGGATTCCTTCACTCACTCGTTGACTGCAGAAACTGTGCTTGAATGTGGACATTTAACTGATGAGATTAAAATAGCCTCGGGAGGGCTAGAGCCTTTTCTAGCCTTACGTACCTACGGCACTGATTGTTATTGTCTGGTCATATTATAGACAAGTCAATTTGTTCCTTCAAAAATATAAAATAGAATTTAATTAAAATAAATAATTAATGAAATATAAATTAATTAATCTTGTTCACCCAGAGTTGAAATGAAACTCTGTTCTTGTCCTGTTGTGTACTATACCAACTATTATATTATTGTTATTAATCTTGCTATGACTGTACCTTTTTCTGTTAAAAGGACAGGATGATGATGCTATATGGAAGGGATTCAATGCTCCAAATTTCTTTAATTTTTTCCTCCAAAATACTAAATAGAATAGATAGCGTGGTTCCTTAATTGAGGCTGGACGAATTTTTTATTTCTGAAAAATTACTTTACTTTTCCAGGTTTTTAAATCCAATCGATTTTTCCATTATTCCTAAAACTTTTTCCTACGTATCAAAAATCAAACTAAAAAATTCAACTATTTTTCTCAGGATCACTGAAAAGTTGAAAATCCACGACAGAAGTCCAAACTCCGAACATTTTGAGGATGCTGGTGAATAATCCAAAACGCTCGGTACTAAAGACGGTTCTTAATTCTTTACCGGAATCTTTGTCCAAACTTTGAATATTTGTAATCTTCCAGTTACTATAATAAATTCTCTTTGCATCAACTCGAATTGATTGTAGTCCTTGAACTGGTTTACCCTCCAGTCGTAAGATTGTTCGCTTGTTCGTACCATTAACATTGATACTTCCAATAATGGTATTTTTCCAGTGATCTATCCAGTATAGGACGTTACTAGAAGGTTGATCTAGTGTGATGCCCGCAAGGTCATGAAATCCAGTTGAAATTATTGTAGCGTTACTGCCGTCTAGCTTGGCACGGACGATTGAATGCGGGCTGGAGTCATTTGGACGATGGCCCCAGTACATGAAACTGCAATAAATTTGCTATTTCAGTTAGTTCATTTGATGGGAAGAAGGAATCATAAGCACTAATCAGTGAAAAATCCTTAAGATTAGCGTACCCGTTTGTAGAATCCAAGGCAATACTGGCAGGTCGATTTACTAAAGATGAATCAGAAATAACCACAGCACAATTTTTACCGAGTGCATTACAAACTTCGATTTTGTGAGAGCTATACCGAGCATAATATATCTTGCCGGTTTCTTGGTCGATGGCCAGCTTGAAAATTTTGTCATCTTTAAGCAAAAAGACTAAACTTGGAGATCAAATGTGTTTTTTGTGGTTGAAAATAGTAGATTACCTGTTGGTGGAACAAGAACCTCTTTACCAGATCCATCAAAATCTGAGCGCATAATGGCAGAAGAATAACCTTCAGCCCAATAAACCTTCTCTATCTTTTGATTCACGGCTACAGCAACTGTAAATTTATTCGTTAGAGCTGTGAGCTCTGAAGTTCGTAAGTCCAGAGCATAGAGGCCTTCGGTGGAAGCTATAAAAATTCCAGTTGCAGTTTGTCCTACAACTAACAAGACACTTTATATAAATAAATATAGTTTTTTAGAGTTAGAGCGTTAATTTTTCTAATTATTTTTGCTCACTTGAAATTTGGGCAAAAAGGCATGCAAAGATGAGAGTAAAGACAATCGAAGCAATTGCTTGAATGAACTCCACAGTCTGTATTCTTTCGTGCAGTTGTGGTCCAGTTGTCTATAAGATAATACAACAGTCATCAACAGTTCACCATTTTATTGAATAATAATGAGCTTTTATTTCGAATAAATCCAACTCAAGCTCACCAGTTGTTCTGATCTTGTTAGCTCTTGAACTTGAAATGTTTTGACTCGCTCGTCCCAGTCGGATGCCTGGGTTGTTATAAGGATGTATGGGTATCGCTCGTTGGGCAAGTCGTCCGTCGGCAAGTACTCTTGAATTCCGAAATCGGCTCCCTCCGAGGTGAGCCGAATAGCATGGTCAAAAATGAACAGAACGCCCCCGTAATCTTCTCTATCAATATGGTGGTAGACTTCTTTTACCAGATAAAGATCGGCGTCCTTCTGGTCCAGTAAAGCAATTTTTAGGCGTTTAGCAAGTCCAAGAAAGCTCTGAAGCACATTGTCCTCTGTGTCCGCTTTAATCCAAGCTGCACTCAAGAACTTGTGTCTGGATTGTGAGGCAAAATTCTGTGCTAGCTGCGTCTTCCCTATTCCAGCTTTTCCAACTATGGCAACCATTTGGGGACGGCAATTACTCTCATTGTCATAGTAGTCTTGAACTGCTTTTAAAAGGTCTTGGTGACCTTTGAAGTGCTTCGTTGGCATTGGGATGTTAAACCTGAAGTTAGGTTTTCTGGAAGTTTCATTTAATGCCGAGGAGTTGCCGTTAAAAATAGACACGTTTTGAGCTGTCAAGTCTCTCCCCACTATTGCACCAGCTGAGTTGCTATTGACACTAGTTTGGGTAGGCGCGAAGGCACTGGTTGTTTGTATGGGTTTTGAATTTATATTTCTCATTTTTACTGACGGTCGTTGTGGTCTGAAAACTATACAGGAATAGTGATCGCACAATTGATTCAAATGCTGTAGCAGTTGCAAATAAGAGCGGCTTTATCGCTATTATCTCATGAACAGATAACAAGTCTGGGTCTGGGCTGTGCGCAAAAACCTCGCATGTTCGGCTATCCAATGATATTTGTGATTGATATGATAAGAGAAATACAAATAAAAATTGCAAGTTTCATGCCACGACGTGGTCTACGCTCTAATTAATTGAGACTCTAAATAGCAACCAAATTGCAGCCATGCCCTGGAAATTATTTTATGCTATGTTGCATTTGATCCACTTTGCAAGCCATTGAACTTTTCAGTGTTGGACCAGGTTCTGCAAAGTCCAGGAACATAACTCCCCTCACGCTCACTGCCTTTTGTGGCAATTCTTGCTTGAGGGATGCCCCAACTGTTATCTATTCCGTCTCAATTCCAATCAATCATTTATCAATCTAGCTTCCACCACAATAGTTCGTGCGTAAACTGTACTTGAGTGCCCGTGATAGCATCTTGTAACCTTCAAAATCAAACCCAAAATTACTACATGCGTCTAGTTGACAATTAAAATCATGTCACTCTTATCTCATTTTGTTTCAAGGCCAAAAATTTAGCAGTTATGTCCTCACTAAACAAGTACTAATGTCTCGGTTCGGACTATGTTCGTCCAGTCAATGACAACTTCAAAATACAGATAGCCAAGTAGAGAATTTCCATAACTCTGTCGAGCGATCCCTTGGAAACCATTCATTCTTAGGCTCCATTTCTGCACCCTGCGAACTGAGGACTTGATGAAGTTTCTATGGCGGATACCATTGTGGTTCTGCAATCGCTGTAAGGTTTCTCTAGTGGGCGGTCAAGTTTAAGGGAGTCATTGTTGAGTTGTTCGTTCCGATTATTTGGGCACATGAAGTTCATTGTAAGGCAGGCACCCACATTTAATAACAATGAGAGCATAGCATAAGCAGTTCGTAGGCACACTCAATGGGCGACCTTGTCGAGGTTTTATATGCATATGCACTGGATTTTCTCGCTATGTTTGACAGCAGAATCTGTGGTTGGGAGTGGAGCAGTGCTCACAGTTTGTTTTTGTTTACTTTTAACTGATTAGATTAATTTAGCCTTGCGAGCAGAAGATCACATTGGGACTTGTATTGGGCTAACCTTCGTGAACTCTTGTGCTGATACTATGTACCACACAATTTTTAACCACAGCATGAATGAAAGTCACTTTTGCTATGAAGTTCTGCATTTGAACAAGCCATTGACTTCCATAAACTATTAAGTAACTTTATTACTCCATGACGAGTGCAATTTTTTTGCAGGACACTTGATATCAATTCAATTTCTTAACTCTTATCATATCATTGACTGCATGGAATTGAACTCAGCCTAGAATTTGTCTTGCACTGCACACAGCCCGGTCAAGTTTAGTGACAGTGAGTGACTCATATATATGTAAAATCATTTAATCATTTGATTTGAGAATCAGGTCATCCTTCGGTGTCAAAAATAAGTCGTATACTAAGCAGCTAATCATATTCCGGGACGAATAAATTAATAAGCTTGTCGGTCAGTTTACTGCATGTGTAAGTGGGTGTACACAGTCTTATGTGCTACATGATGGGCTTTGGAATTACTGTCAATTTTGTAGGTTGGAGAACTATGCTTGTGCGAGTCTTTGTCGTGTCGTTCTTCCTGGATTTTGGGGAGAATGTATTAGAGCGCGAGCTACAATTAAAGTCCATAAAGTCATCATGCTCCTCTCAGAGTTCCTAATTCGAGTAATTCTCACAGTGAGACCTTTAAACAAAGCAGAACTCATACTTTACAATACAGAGCTGGTGAAATGGAGCAGGCTCTTCTTATGAGATTGCTAATGAATAGCAAAGAGGTGACGATTGACGCAGGTTAACCCAATGCAAGACTCAGTATGATGTTTGACTTCCAAGGCTAATTTCATAGTGATTTCAAATTCACAAGTTGGATTGCTGAAGCCATTTGAATGTATCATCGATGTTGTTGAGTACTTGACGGTAGATTAAAAGGCCATAGGTTCAAGTTTATGGTCAAAAGTACTTGATATTCGAAGCGTGCGTGTATTATTGTTTTTTGTAACGAAGGAGCCCTGAGACCCAATGTAGGGAAGTTTGATCTAATAAAGTACAATAAAGGAGAACCAAAGTTAAGTTAAGAATAAAGGAATGTAATGATGTATTAAGGTGAGTAAAGGAATGTCACAATAAGTGAGAAAACTAAGGAGAAGATGCGGTGGAGGTGTTGCCTGAGCAAAAGTCAGAAAGGGAATCTTGACTATAAGCAGACAGGAAAAGACGACAGATTGTTGTTGATTGATAGGAGGAGGAGGAGCTCTCGCTGCTAGAAGTGAAAGTACTATGGCGACTCATGGCTATGAAAAACTCATACTCTGCATTATACTGTGCAGTCCTGGCGATTGATGTGTCATACAGCTGAAGCCTATTGGCACCCTCTTCTTTACTTTACATATTTAGTGGACAAATTAAAAGTTCTATTGTGCATTTGTTGCCAAGCTTGACATATATTTTGCACAGGTTGAGATTATTCTTGGTTTGCCAAGCTTATCTTCTTGAATGACTTTATCAGGCTCCATGCTCTGTCTCTCTCTCTATCTTCACTCGCACCTCTCACTGATTGCCTCCAACAGTCCCAGTTCTTTGGAAGTCCGTACCACCTTGATTTTGTATTATAACTCACAACCTTCCCCCAAATTTGACAGCGTTCAGCTCATCACAGAACATTGCAAAACAATAATGGAGCAATTCACAAGCCAACTTGAGTCATTGGTAGAAGGGAGTAGAAGTATTCCACAGCGACTCAAGCAACGATTTATCCAAGAATCAACCAATGTCAAAAATCCTTTTCATTTTATTGCCGTATTAATTAATGAAGGCGTTCTTCATGATGAACCAAATCAGCAGGTGAGTCACGCCGCATTCGTTAAATTAAAACAATTAATTATTTATTATTTAGTTCAAGCTGTCTACTGAGCTACTGTTCACAAAAAAATTGAATGACTTGGTTTCAGGACCCTAATTTTGGGTGGACAGTTGGGTTCATAGTTCAGATTCTTATGACAATGGCTTGTTTGAGAGGGGCTGACGCGATTATTGGCTTGATGAAGGCTCTTGAAGAAAGTGGAAACGTGGAATTAGCTGCTGCTCTTCGGATGTGGATCGAGGGTGAGTTTCTGAGAGCATAAACCCTCTAAAAAACTATATTTGAACCAAGTGTGACAAGCTACCGTGTTCTACTGGCTGGAGCTTCGGCTGCTTAAATCGACGGTCCACACATCAAATTCAATCGTTGGCTTGACTCCCGTACTGTCCATTATATATGGAGTGTTTTGTTTCTTAAAGGTCCAACTGCCAATGGAATTTTTGCGGCAACCTCCGCAGGCCTCGTTGCTCAAGACTTACGAACCTAAAAGGCTACAGCTCTAACTACAGAATTTACACTTGCGGTAGCTGTAAAGCACAACTTGAACAAGGTTTACTGGACCGAAGATGTTGGGAATTCTAGCATTATGTGCTCAAATTTTAATGGATCCGGTGAAGAGGTTATTGTCCCACCAGCAGGTAATCTGCTATTTTTAATTGTCTACAACAAATTAAAATAATTTATGCAAACTCAAATGGGCGTTCAACCTTCTTCTTTCGTATTTTCGCTCAAAGGTGACAGAATTTTCATGTTGGCCATGCATGAGTCATCCGGGGACGTAGAATGATCATATTTCTAGCTCTCACGAAATTACAGTTTGTAATGCAATTGGCAAAAATTGTGCTGCGGTCATTTCTGATCCATCTTTAGTAAAGCGATCTGCCCGTATTGCCTTGGATTCTAAAAACGGGTAAGCTAACGTCAAAGACTATTCAGTGATGATTTGTGTTTGAAATTCTATCTAACAACAAGTGAACAAACTTAAATAGAAACTTTATTACAGTTCCATGTACTGGGCCCGTCGTCCACCTCGCCCTAGTCCGCATTCGCTCGTTCGTGCCAAGCTGGACGGCAGTAATGCTACAATAGTTTCATATAATTTTAATGACCTCATGGACATCACACTAGATGAACCTTGAAGTCAAGTTCTTTACTGGGTAGATAGAGGGGAAAATATCATTGAAACTATTGATGTCAATGGTGGGAACAAGCGGACAATTGTTCAACTGGAGGATAATCCAAAACTTGAAAAAATGCAAGTTCATGCAAATAAAATTTATTTTAGTAATGTCCACAGTAAAAATATTAAAAGCGTGTACAGAGATTTTGGTCAAGAACTGAGAACGGTCTTTACGTGCACATCCTTTGTTACTGATTTTGAACCTTTTAATGATCCTGCAAAAAAGTCCATTTCCTTTTCGGCATCGCTGTCACTTTCTTTAATCTGAGAGACGTAATGCAGTTTTCAAATGTTTGAGCTCTGGATTCTCTCGCTCTCTCGTTGACTGCACAAGCTGTGTTTGGAGTTTGGATATGGAGCAGTGCTCATAGCTTTTTTTTTATTTACTTTCAACTGATAAGATTAAGTTAGCCTTGCAAGCGGAAGATCACATTGGGTCTTGCATTGGGCTAACCTTCGTGAACTTGTGTACAGTTATTGTGAAGCACATATAGCTTTTGCCGGCATCATTAATGAAGTCAGGAATTAAAGGTTAAGTTATAATTGTAAAATTGGTAAAAAAAATAATATAATTTATAAAATCTCCCAAAAACCATTTCTTTTTTTAATTGCAATTTTAATTGCAATGTTGTTTTATTTGGGTGATAAAACATTAAATCAAGTCATAGCGTGAGATACAAAGCCAGTTGGAGATAATTGCATAGAGTAGAGTTAACCTTGCGTTTGCGCCCTCTGGTGAGAAAAATATTTCTGGATTTATGCAAAGCATTTTTGAAATAAAAATGTTATCATAACATGCAGAAACGTGCTTGCATACATTCTGCATAGTCAAAGACCATTTCAAATTGTATACAGAATCGATTTTAATCAACTTAATGCTTCAGAATGTTGAAGGATACACAAAGCTTTGTAAGTATGAGACTATATTAATTCCGTCCTTCTTATAACAAAAGTATGTGGTCTTAGCGTGGAATCTAAAGCCAGTTGGATGAAATTGCATAGAAAGGATGAAACCTTGGGTTTTGCGCCCTCTGGTGAGAAAAATATTTCTGACTTTATGCACAGCAATTAAAAAATAAAATTGTTATCATTACATGCAAAAACGTGCTGGTATACATTTTACATAATCCAAAAAATTCAAAATTGCATACAGAATCAATTTTTATCAACTTTTTGCTGCAGAATGTTGAATACACAAAGCTTTGCGAGTGTGAGACTAAATTAATTACCTTCTTCTTGTAACAAGAGTATGTGGTGTTAGCGTGGAATATAAAGCCAGTTAGATGAAATTGCATAGAAAGGATGAAACCTTGCGTTTTGCGCCCTCTGGTGAGAAAAATATTTCCAGCTCTATGCAAAGCATTTTTGAAATAAAAACGTTATCATTACATGCAGAAACGTGCTGGCATACATTTTACATGATCAAAAACATTCAAAATTGCATACAGAATCAATTTTTATCAACTTTTTGCTTCAGAATGCTAAATAATGCACAAATTTTGGCAATTATGAGACAAAATTAATTTCCTTCTGCTTGTAACAAGAGTCTTGTGGCTGAGGAAGCTTGCTTTAGGTGCTGGAGATTTAGTTTCAAATCGTTTTTCTGTCAAAACTTGATGTATAAGAGATGATGCAAAAATCATTATGAACTGGAAAAAACTATTTGCAGTTATAGCAAAGGAGGGTCTGGATTCTCAATTATGACTAGTGCAATTATTGACGAAGGCTGCAGGAAATGAGGTTTGTTAGGAAGAGTTACAGGGAAGATAAATTAGCTCGGCTAATTGATTAATTATTGTGTAATGTCGTTGTTAATAAGGTTTGTTATAAAAAATGACCATTATAGCAAGTTCGGACCGCTAAATCGAGGACACATATGTATTAGCATGCTTACAAAAGTGTCAATCCTACGACTATTGTTATACTGCTTGCATCCTCAACTTGGCTGTGCGGACTATGAAATTGTCATTGACAATTTAATTGGTATAATTTAGCCCGTCCGAAGGTCCAGCCTGAACCTAACATCGAGTTTGTGAGTCCACAGAAATTTTTTTAGTTTGGGAATAGAATCAAAAGTATTAAATGGTGACCAATGTCAAGTAATTTTAAAAGCTATTTAATCTAACCCTTTAATCTTCGACAACTGCACTCTAAGTACAAGAAAGAAAACAAATTGTGGAGTTTAATAAGTTGGGGTGCTCAAAGACGGCATGCATTTATTTTGGCTGTGCAGACGATGAGATGCGTAATAATCCGATCTTAAAAGCCAAGGGCAAAACAGGCAGACTTCGGGTTCATTCTGAGGCTTTTTTTTTATCAAAAAGGCACATGCTTATTCAATTTTATGTGACAAAATTTGACATTTCAGCTGAATGTTACGTTTGAGCTAATGCTCACTTGTAAGGAGTTGGAACTCACTAAGCTTAGGATGGCGTAAATTTGTTACTGTCATTAACACAGCGTACATGAAGTGTTTAACATACGACTCATATTTTAACAAATCAATTTCATTTGTTGCACTGTCCACAACTTCACGAATTCGAAGTTCTTACTAATGAGCCTAAGCTCATTGAATTCATCATGTTTCATATTTAAATTGTAAAGGGTCATCACGTGACACAGGATTTTTCTCCACGTCTGTATGATTAGCATGCTAGTAAAGAGAAGATAAATCCTTTCATTCTTTCTTGATTTTGATATCTTGGCCTATGATATCAATCCGAACTACTCCAAAGGGCCCAGGAGAGTGCTTTTGGTAGATGAGTACTAGTATTTTGGACAAACTTAGGCACAGAAACTGAATGCTTATACTTTGTCACGCCGGATTTCAGTTTCCTCCCGGTCCATCCCTTCCTGAACGAGACCGCATGACTGGATTAGCCTGAAACTTTTTATACAAAGACTAGAATACCTGGTTAACGTTTGCAGAAAATTTCATATCTCTAGCTTTTTGTTTGTGGAAGCTAGAATGGACCGAATATTTAATTGCATAGAGTGTTAATAAATAAGGGCATATACTGTACTTATTAACACTGCGCTACTGGGTTCATTTACATTTTAAGGTATACAAGCTGATCTGCAGGACTTGTGCCATTGAAGACAGCTGGAGCTCTAACGTGTCTTACATATCCATAACTCTTTTCCGTTTCACTGTCTCACGCAGATCCTCATTAGACTCCAAGAATGGGATTTTTGCTTGACCCGAATCCGTTGAACCTGGCTCAGTCTGGGTCCTACATCATAAATTCATTCATTTGTTAAGATTCATTCAAAGCCCGAACTTTTTTCAGAACCATTTGAAAGCTAATTAAAATGTGTACGCATAATGTACAACATACACACAGCCTTATTACAGAGCCATTGATCTCACAGGTTTCTTGTTCTTCGTCAAAGTCACCATGGACTTGCCCGCTGCCAGGCCATAAGGACAAATTCAGGAGCCACGAGAACCCGTGATGACTTGCGGATCAGTCACATCTGTCAGAAAGGAAGCCACAATATTGGTGTGTGCACTATGAATGTAGAATGCTTGCTGTGGTCAAAATGTCCCATCTAACCCGAACGACAGTACAGGAGGCATCGATTGTTGATTGCAGAGCGATCCCATAAACTGCACCCAAGTTCCCACGGTAGCTTCTGTTTACCGTGTTTCAATATGAGATTAGTGCCTGCAGTTGTGAACTCTAACTTATAGTCTCACTACTCCAAATCCCAACAATTTACAGTCGCAGTCGTATACTCACAACTAAACATCTACGGATGTTTTGGACCAGCTTTTTGGCCATTTATAAAAATTCCAATAATAAGCATAGCAAAAAATAACAACAATAATAATAATTGCTTTGGATAAATCTGACTTGTTAATGGGCAACGCGGTGGTACTTTTAGAAGTTGAAAAAGTCACTAGAGCTAAAGGTGGTATCCTTCTATATAAGGCCTCATATGTCTCCTGGCTTTTACCCATTTCCAGCAAAGGTCTTTATTGCTTTATTGTTTTCACAACCTTAATAATAACTTTCGTATGAAGTCCACCAAAAAACTGACATCAGCTCCTAAAGAACTCGGCCTCCAAGTCTATTGAGCCAGGTTGCAGTTTTGTTCCTGCTTCATCATGACGAAATTTAATTATTTCTTACCAAATCCTCATTTTTTATTATTTTAAGCGAAAGATTTAAATGTGTGCACACCTCAGAAAATTGCATCCAGTCTACCTGTCCCATATAAAATGCTTCCTTTATTAACTCCAGAAAGGACAGCTCGGTCCTACAAGACGAAGAGTTTCAATTATAAATCATTTTCGATGACTTGTCCCATCAAACTGACCCCTTGACTTATCTGCACCAAAGTCATTCACTAGTGGCATCGGGAGGACTCAAGTTCTGAATTAATTGCCCTTGATGACATTTTCTATTGCTTGATTACTTTTCTTTAGCAGACAAATTTAGAGAGGCAGTGAGATCGAGCAACAAAATGAAAGTGACAGATAGGGAGAATCTTACCACGAAGTCATGGAGACAGTCAGATCAAGCCATTTGCAAAAATTAATTTAATAAGTAATAACTTTTTTTGATCGGAACAACAGATCATGTTTCAAATAACAACGTTCTATAGTCCTGTTCTCACCAAAACTGAATAAGAACGGTTATTAAGTCGCATGTCCAATCGATGACAACTTCAAACTTGCAAGTCCCCACTGCCAAGTTAAAGGTTTTCTTTCATAAATCTGTTGGGCAATCCATGATCCCATGGAAAACCATTCATTACGAGGCTCCACTAACTGCTGTACGTCTAACCCAGCCGAGATGTCTGACGAGGGCTCAATGAAATTTTCATATAGGATGACATTTGGGTTGAAGCATCGTTGTCAGTTTTATCTGTTGGACCATCAAACTTAAGGCAGCCTTTGCTATGCCGCTCCTTCTAGTCATTGGGCTAATGCAATTGAACTTTGTCTACAAAATAAAGCCAATAATTGGCTTAATTAATTATTAATCAAGTCAAAGGATTTAGTAAAATCGCACAAGATCTTTAAGACAATGAGCTTCTAAATAATCCGTGAACTTGCTTTGCGGTGACCGTCGCATTGGAGCCTCTCGTAGAAGTTGAACAGGTCACCAAAGCTGGAGGCGGCACCCTTTCATCCAAGGCGGTATGTCACTTCCAACCATCAACAATTTATCAGGCAGGTCCACATTAGTCCTTGACCTTCACTACTTTCAATATAGCTTCCTTTCAAAGTCTCAATGTATGGACTGACTGATAAGCTTTGAACAGCAAGCTCTCAATATGTTCAAAGTCAAGAAGAAAAGCCCGGCATCGGAATCAGGCTGAAATCCAGTTGGGTGTCTGCAACATATCCAAGTTCATTCAGTCATATTTGTTCCCAATATTTTAAACGTTTTAAGCATAAGATTTAAATGTGTGCACACCTCTGGAAGTATCCGAAGTATTTCACAGTTCACTGTTCTCACCACAACTGCCTAAGTACTGTTGTCTCGGCTTGGAATAATCACAAGTCCACTCAATGATAGCTAGTTGTCAGGCGGTCCCTTCGGAAACCATTCATTCCAAGGCTCCATTATTGCTGCACATCTAACCCGGCCGAGAAGTCAACTGAGTACGTGCGTACTTGATGAGGTCTCAATGGTGATTGCCATTAGGGTTTTGGCTTAAATTTCATTTTCCTGGGTAATCAAATAAGCGGTAGTGATTGTTGTGTCGTTCTTTACCACTATTAGGCCCAATGGAGTGAAATTTTGGCTACAACTCAAGTCAAAAAATCGAATCAAATGACTGACCTGCTCTCTGGTAGAGATTTAATGGTGCAATTAGCTGCTAAACAAATTTTGAACTAACCTGGTAATAGCCAATGCAGTGAAGCTTGCAAGCGTTCGATCGAATAGCCAGAGCTGAAGGAATTCCTCCAACCAAGACTTTGCAAGGTCCTAAAATACAACATGAAAATGTCTTAAACTTGCACAATAATATTACAAAATTTATGCACCGGCCGCTATACAGCTCTTGGACACATTGAATGTGTCACTTTGTCTTGGTTAGAAATGCGTGTGCTCTGGATTCTCTCACACTCTGTTTAACAGGAGTTGCGCTTGGATATGGAGCAGTGCTCATAGCTTGTTTTGTAAACTTTTAACTGATAAGATAAAGTTAAGCCAACCATCAGACATGGGCATGATCAGTCCTCCCTCACATTTGAAGCAAAAAAATGAACCTTTCGGGAGGGAGCAAGCTGATTGAAGCTGAGGGAGAAAGATCTCTCATCGATGTTTGCGGGATGAGGGTGGGATGGGTAGAGGGGTGGTATTCCCGGTATATGTTTATTTACTTTCAACTGATAAGATTAAATGTCACCCAAACATGCCATTTGGTCTTGCATTGGGTTAACTATAGTGAACTTATTTAATGCTATATAGAAGCAAACTGTTTTTGCTGGCAGCATTAATGAAGTCACATTTACTATTTGAATTTGGATCTGGGCAGGTGATTGACTTGTGGGTTGGTTTACTGAATGTGCATGCAAATTCTCATCTGCTGGACGATGGTCTGGATTGGCAGACGCAGCACAAGGACAGGAGGTCTCTTAAATTGCAAAAGCGATGGAGGTATCCATTCATGACACTTAATCAAGGTTATGAACCCACAACACTGTCCAAGGTCAACATTCCTGTCAGTCAGTTCGGCCTGAGAAAATCTGAGCCAAATCACAACTGTTGTTGTGCAACTAATAATCATCGCGTCCATTCTATCGTGACTCTAAATGACAAAAAATTTGAAAAAGAATAAGGGGATGGGCTACTACGTAATCTTAACTAACATGACAACTGTAAACGCAGTGGACAGTTTTTTACATTTTTTCCATGTCGTACGTCGTACATGCATCAATGGGCTAAAATCTTAAGTAAAAGCCAAGGTGGATTGCTTTGAGCCCTATTTCAAATCATGGGTTATTCGTGGGGGCGTCTCTCTGTTCGTTGGATCTGCAAAATTCAAGCCAAGTCATCGCACAAATCTATTTTACTTAAAAGTTCATACCAAGTAGCTACTATTTCAGTTTTGGAGCTAGAAAATAAAAATGTAAATTTGTGTTATAGGGTTTAAAATTGGAAATTTGGAGTGAGGTGACGTAGGTAATACGCTCTGGAAACTTTTTAGTCCGCATTTTGTCTTCAAGCACAAAGTTCTTTCGAGGTTGCAGATTGCAGTGATCCTAATAGTAACGATTATGAACAAGAGCAGCAGTTGATACAATGCTTTCTAATGGGCGAGATTTCACAATGCTTTCTTATGGGTGAGATTTCTCAATGCTTTCTTATGGGAGAAATTTCTCAATGCTTTCTTATGGGCAAGATTTCTCAATGCTTTCTTATGGGCGAGATTTCACAATGCTTTCTTATGGGTGAGATTTCTCAATGCTTTCTTATGGGTGAGATTTCTCAATGCTTTCTTATGGGAGAAATTTCTCAATGCTTTCTTATGGGCGAGATTTCACAATGCTTTCTTATGGGTGATATTTCTCAATGCTTTCTTATGGGAGAAATTTCTCAATGCTTTCTTATGGGCGAGATTTCTCAATGCTTTCTTATGGGAGAAATTTCTCAATGCTTTCCCATGGGCGAGATTTCTCAATGCCTTCTTATGGACGAGATTTCTCAATGCTTTCTTATGTCTACAATTAAATTAAAGTCAAACGTCCTGTTGAGTTGTCCACTGCTAATTGGCTGACTTCCTCTGTATATGACTTACCCGTTGTTGAGTAATTTGTTGAACTGATCAAGCTATCCTTATCACACGGTCACCATTTTGGTCGTATGATGGAGTTTTTGTCATCACCACTACTGATAGCTTCATGCAGACAATGTCAATTGTTCAAGTCCAATGAGACAAAACTTGATGTATGGGGCAAGGTGTAATCTCTCACCTGGATGAAAATTCATAATTAAACAAGTTTAGCACAATGCTAAGTTAAGGAGTCCTTTTCAGCAAGATAAAGGTAAATTAGTTGAAGGCTGGATCCGATAAGTGGAAGAATAAAAAGATATGGGGGTTATGACAGCAAACAAAGCTGAAGGTGCAAACTACTATATAAACTATAATGTTTACATGTATAGCTTCCTGAAAATTGCCCATTGCTGCACAGCCCAGTCGAGTTATCTCTTCATGAGGGAATCAAGTGCCGATCAATGACAACTGTGACATTGAATCCACTGTACAATCGCAGTCACTGTTCAGCACACGTGCCGTCTGCCGTCACATTTGCCTCTCTTCACAATAATACACTTAGTCATATGTTCAAGCTCAAGTAAATTCACGTTAGCTATAAACTCAAAAAAAATGGACAGCACAGAAACCACGGTGTTCGAGACTAAAGGTCTGGAAGTAGGACGAGATGTCAAGTCTGAGAACATCAACATCATCAATCATGTCAAAAATACAACCGTCATCAACTCACCTTCTTCCGGAAAGAGTGAAGTCACCAGTAAGCCGCCATTTAGGTTTAACATCCCTAATCCAACGAAGCACTTCAGAGGCCGTGAGGACACTTTAAAAGCTGCTCGGGACTTCTTTGACAAGGCTGTCGATACGAGTCACGTTCTGGATAGAACAGTTGTAATTGCTGGCTCAGGGGGTATGGGCAAGACTGAGACAGCTTGCAAAGTTGCTGTTGAATTACAAGGAAAGTTTCCGTGTGCTGCCTGGATAAATGCCGAAACAGAACAAAATCTCCTTGATAGCTTCCTGGACCTTGCGAAGGAATTGGGGATCGTGCAGCTGGACGAAAAGAATGCAGATGTGAAGCTTGTGAAAAATGTCTATCAGCATATTGACAAAGAAGACTACGGCAGAGTGCTATTCATATTCGACAATGCCATTCGGCTCAACTCAAGTGGAGATGAGTTTGGAGTATACAATTTACTGCCAACTGAGCATTTGGTCAATAAATGTTACCCTCACATCCTAATAACCACCCGGACCCACGAATGGGGAAAGCAGATAAAGGTACTACGAGTTGAATCACTCAGTCTCGTCGATTCAACAGCATTCTTCAGCAGTGCATTTAGGGTCCATTCAGCTGAATGTAATGAAGAATTCAACAAACTACATGAAATTACGGAGGGTTATCCACTAGTCATGAATTTGGTGGCCTCTCATATTGACTACAATCGGAATGACAACTCAGTTCGTGAGCTACAACAAAAAATCAATCTCTATATTCAAGAATTTGAGACGGACAGGAGCGGAAAGATTCTGTCCCAAGAAATACAGCAATGGCCAACAAACTACAAGAAGACACTTTCAAGTGTTTGGCAAATGTTATTCAAGAGACTTGAGCAAGAGCAAAATGGACCTGAGGCTTTAAAAGTCCTTCAAATCATGAGCTTCCTAAATCGTCCAATATATTCCCGCCATGTTCAAATAATATGGCTCTTGAACACAAAGGAATCTGGAAAATCCCTGGCTCCTTCGAACATCTCTTTGAGGTATAAGGACTTGTTTTACTTGTTGGAAAGATTCTACGCCGCTCGAATATTACGAATTAAACAGGATAATGAGTGCGAATTCGAGTGCTTTTTGGACATTCATCGGGTGGTGCAGCTTGCTGTGCGGCAGCAAACGAACTGCAGCCAAGCTCTTGAGCACATTGTGTGCTATCAAGCAGCACCTCATACATATAAGTGGGGTAATGAAGTGAATATATCAGCACTGCAGGTTGCACTAGAAAGAACAGAACTGACCACGCGAGCATTGGCCAGTGTGGGAATTCTTGCGTGCTATGGAAACCCAGTCGCTCGTAAAATTGTTGAGACTAAAAAACCTGAAGCGGAAGCTGCAGCAACAATTTGGCGTTTGTATAATTTGGAAAGGGGAATGACGTCTTTGAATGAGAATGCAATTCGAGTGCTGAGAGAGCTAGTGAAACTTGCGAAATCTGCCGAGGTCAAAATGGACACGCTGAACTTCACTACATTAATGAAGGATCTTTTGACGAATCCAGAGAAGTTTGAATATCTGAGAAAGGATGGAACTAAAACCCCGGGATACTTTAGTATAATTAGTTTTCAAGCTGACGGACCCTCCACGTAATAAAATATCATTTAGCATTTTTGTTGACGATAATAATTACGGTCTTTGCAATGTTTGTCTAAAGGAGTACACGGAGTCTAGAAACTTTAGTCGCACACACCGGAGCCGATTTGATTGATAACGTGATGTCACATGTGACAGATGAAATGATGTGGCAAGTAGCTTTCAAGGTTTATAACAATGCGCATTCTAACGAAATGGTTTCCGATTTGGCCCATCATGACAACGTCCTGGATGAGCCCAACTTAGACCTTGTGAGTTTTGCCGTCCGCCGAAAAGTTTTTTTACAAAGTAAATAATGACAAGTTTTCAAATTGTTCTTGAATTTGTTGCAAAGGCTTCCGAGAGCTTGTACAGTCCAGAAATTTCTCCAAATTTAGCCCGTCCGAAAGTCCAGGATGAACCTAACATCGAGTTTGTGAGTCCACAGAAAATTTGTTACTATGGGAATAGAATCAAAATTATTAAATGGTGACGAGTGTCAAGCAATTTCAAAAGCTATTTAATCTTACCCTATAATCTTAGACAACTGGACCAAGCGTTCGAAGGAGACGACATGTACAAAACTCTACAAAAGAATTTCCTCCTCAAACTGGCAGCAAATTTGGGTTTTTTTTTTTTTTTTTTTAATATTTGTTACTTTCGTTAATCATATTGCTCAAATGCTTTTCATTTGATTTTCGGCCTTTTTAGTGAACCCAATGTAGGTGGTTCAGTTGTGGAGACTGAAAAATCCGAACAACTGGTGAGCTTGAAATCCAATTCTTCGAATTAATTGTTCATTATTATTCATTACATAAGTAAAATTTTGATGTAATATTATCTTAGACAAGTGCACTCCAAGTACACGAAAGAAAACAGATTGTAAACGTTCATAAAGCGGGGTGTTCAAAGAAGGCAATTGTTTGGATTGTCCTTGCTCTCATCCTCGCATCCTTTTTCCTGTCTCAATTTGCCAAAATTTGGCTTGAGAATCTTGAAAACGACGCAATTGACATCAAAATTCTTAAAAACCAATCAAGTAAGCCATAATTTAAAAACTGGCGCTCTAAAACACGGTGTTTTTATCAAGTGTCTTGTGTCTTGTAGGACCAGCTGCAACTGGAATTTTTGTAGCAACCAACGAAGGTCTCGTTGCTCTGGACTTACGAACATCAAAGCCCACAGCTCTAACGACAGAATATACACTTGCTGTAGCTGTGAATCAAAAGCTGATGAAGGTCTATTGGACTGAAGGTCTCTTCAATTCTCAGATTATGCGCTCAAATTTTAATGGATCTGGTAAAGAGGTTATTGTTCCACCAGCAGGTAGTCTACTTGTTTTGAGTACAAAAGATAAATTTAAAAAAGTTCCAATTCAATCTTCCAGTTTTATCTTTTTGCTTTAAGATGACAATATTTACATGTTGGCCATCGACGAGCAAACCAGCAAGGTGTATTATGCCCTTTATTGGTCTAACGAAATCACAGTTTGCAATGCACTCGGCCAAAATTGTGCTGGGGTAATTTCTTATTCATCTTTAGTACGGCGACCTGTCGGTATTGCTTTGGATACTAAAAACGGGTAAGCTTATGTTAATTTTTGTTCAGGGTTTAGTGTTTGTTAGTCTCTGACATAATTTGAATTCACTAAAATAGTAACTTTATTGTAGTTTCATGTACTGGGGCCATCGTTCACAAAGTATAATATTCACTCGTCCGCATTCACTCGTTCGTGCCAAGCTAGACGGCAGTGACGCTACAGTAATTTCAACTGGATTTCAAGACCTAAAGGGCATCACATTAGATCAACCTTCAAGTAACGTCCTTTACTGGATAGATGACGATGAAAATACTATTGGAAGTATCAATATTAATGGTGGGAACAAGCGAACAATCTTACGACTGGAGGATGAAACAGAAGGACTTACTACAATTAAAGTTGATGCAAAGGAAATTTATTATAGTAGCTACGAAGATAAAAATATTAAAAGTGTACGCAAAGACTCTGGCAAAGAAATGAGAACGATCTTCACCTCGACATCGCATGTTGAGAGTTTTGAACTTTTCAGTGATTCTGTGAAACAGTCCTGAATTTTTTAGTTTAATTTTTGATATGTAGAAATAATAACTTAGGTATCATGGAAAATAAATTAATTTGATTTGAAAACCTGGAAAAAGAATTTTTCATAAATACGTAAAATATTTCGTCCAGCCGCAATGGAAACAACGCCATACATTATTGGTCATTTTGTCACAATACTGCGCATTTATTTTGGCTGTGCAGGTGATGAGAGATGCGTAATAGTCCGATTTTAAAAGTCTGGGTTTTTTGGAGGAAAAATCCTTTCCATATCGGCCCCATCCAAAGAAATTGTTGTGGCAGCGGAAGTCCAATCCGGAGATATAACAATTAGGCCAAAAGCTCTACCTCGATTTGATTCCACAGCATTGACATTCACGTCAATGATTAATCTATGGGTGGCCAAAATAACAAGCCTTCGAGTGGAACCGGGTTGAATACACTGCAAAGCTTCGCTCAGCTTTACATATGGTCCTTTCGCAGTAGCGACTCCCTCCATGAATTTCCAGGTCCGCATTGTTTTAAAAGCGAGAGTGAGGACCGCGCTGAGGTGATCAAGAGGGCCCTTGAAAGTCAAAGCTGACCTGACCTTCACGATTCTCTTCTGGTAGGTGGAGCAGAATGTTAAAAACACTTGCAGGTTGAATCTCCCAACTAGCAAACCTGAGTAAAGTTGCTCCAAGATCAATAACGTTAGGTTGATGCAAGGAATTTTTTGGCAAACTTTCAAAAAACCATATAAGCATTATATTAGCACAAAATTTTATACATCTTGTCACGTTAAAGAGAGTTTGAATTTTTTGAATTACCAGTCATTGCACCGCTCGTCAGGACGTTTCAGGGAGCTTGAACAAGTTTTTATATTTTTTTCTGTGAGCAAAAGTTGTGGCATTCTTGCCAGTGGTATCGGGGCCGAAAATTGAAACAATTATACAAAAGCTAAAGTGGTACAATAGTCCTAGCAAGGACAAGGATTTGTTATCTGGAGTTTGTTATTTTATTTGAATGTCTGTGAACCCTTAAAGGGCCGGGCCGATGCTCCGGATGGACCTCAAGCCGGCTGTAGCTTGTGAATAAGACTACTTGTGAATCTCAATCGGACCAACAAAACATACTTTGTGAAATAAAGTCAAACAGAATGTGACGTAATGGAATAGAACATTATAGAACAATTTGATTGGTAAGAGAACAAAAATCCGTTCGTAACCGTATGATTCGAGTATAAATTCCTTTAGCTGTACGGTGGTAAAGTGGAAAGAGTGCTTAAGTGCCTATAACCATGTTATAAACCTCGGGTACCAAGTGTTGTTTGAGTTTATTGTAGCAAAAATAAATAATCATCAGCTGAAATGTGCACCTGCTGGTAGACTGAGACAATTATTGTTTCAACTACTGTATACGAATTTTAAAGAGAACTGCCACGATGAGATTAGTTGTGCCCGCTTTGAATTGTACTGGAAGCAACTACATTTCCTCTTTGAGATTGCTTGGCCAAGCATCAACATTATGATACCCTAGAGTAAACTAAGCAAATGAGTGAACGAAGTGCCGCAGTGAGTGTGGACGCACAAGCTGTGGTAGCACGTTTGCTCAAATGCCGAGTGTTTAGTCATCTGTGATATAATTTTATTGGAATAATTATGAAGCTGTGATGTCTTCTTTTGTCACATACAAATAAATAAAAAATTTGGTCTTTTTGCTATTAAAAAAAATCACTGTTAATTAAACCCAGAAGCAGCGAGAAAATAAATCTGTACGTACATGTTGTTCCTCATCTTCACGTTCAGTCAGGCCCATTCGCAGCCCGTTTACTTGATTTATGTTATATGCCGGCTGGGTCCCGCAACCGTGGTCAATCCAAAACTGCAGCATGGCCCATCTCAAATTGTTTCCTTTGAGAAACTCCACCTGAACAGACATAATGTCATTCTGGGGTCTTGGATAAACAATGGTTAAAGGAAACAATGAGATGACTCCTGAGCAACAATGAAGGAAAAACCGCTAATCTCAAGATAAAATTCCTATTTTTGATAGCAAACGTACCAAAACTTCGACATTACATCAAGTTCCTTGTCTTGAGTGTAGAAAAGCCGATTTTCGGCTGATGCCAGTTGTTGCGTGAGAATAAAGGAATATTCTATCTCAATGAGGAGCCCGTGCCATTCGCCTATTTCACTTGCGGAGAAGA
>JAQIWI010000714.1:0-24057 GCA_034698825.1 Deuterosminthurus bicinctus | reverse complement strand
GTAAGCTATATTGGACGAAAATCGGTTCATTGGTTACTGCTGTAGGGGGGGGGGGAAGATTCTGCGGGACCCTGTAGTTAGGTTATTTATGTTTATGTTAAGTTAGAAAAGATGGTACCCTCATTTTTCAAAAACTTACGTTTCAAATTTATTTGGATTGGGGAAATTTATAGGAAACCATGAAGTTTCAAAATATCGAATACTTCAAAATATGTAATGCAGAAATTTCGTTAAGGCGACGACTTTTCTGCTTTGTTATGGCAACCTTTCTACTGTGTGAGTGATAAAATTAACGGTGCGTAGGGAATCCGTGGCATGACCTATCGGTGACATGGCCAGGCGACTTATTGACAATCGGTGCTATATTCTTTGTTCTTGTCTTACTATTCCTTTGTCCAGTGATCCTTCGGAGGTGGTCCTTCGGTGTACAACAATAAAAGTTCCGCGCTCGGCTGTTTGTTGTGATCCCTCCACATTCAATATATGTCGTACTCAAGCCTGACAATACGCAACATCTACTCCGATTCAGGTGTGTGGCTTGAGAAGTAGTTTGCTCGTCCTCACTTGCATATTTGGTGTTGCTAAGCCATGATTTGAACATCTGGCTAACTGAGAGACGTTTAGCAGACACTGTGGCATTTCAAGTGCGGATTGATACGAGCAAATGTCCAAGTATTTTCGTTACATTGCGTCAGAGCACACATAACCATACCCCATGAGATGTGCATGTTCTTGATGAGTAACAACAGCCATATGCCTTCTTCAGTTTACAGTCTCACACCATTTGATCAGTTTAAGCCAAGACGGTTTAAGGGTAGACATGATCGATGTAAACAGACACACGTCCATGACCACATATTGTGCTCGGCTCAAATCTGCCATCCTCATCCTCGCAGTGTAGCTTATGGCATCCATGCTGTCAGTGAGAAGAAGACCTTCAGCGTGGAAACTATTTTTGAGTGAAGAAGGGAATTCAAGTGTGTCGCTCTGTGTCCTTTTTATGTAGACACTTTTCTGCTCTTAACGCAGTTTGTCTTTCTCTTCGTTTCCTTGTATCTTGTCGGATGAAAATGGGATCCTGAATCGTAATCAGAATACCCTATGAAATTCTGTTTCTTTCATGTGTTCTTTCTCTCTCGTTATGTTTCGTTTTGCAGCATGAGAAATAAGGGAATTAGGAAATGTGAATGTAAAGAGGCATGCACGCCAGGAGACAAGCTGTAGGCGCTTAGTGGAACAAAAAGAAAGCATTACTTGATGCAATCTGGCTGACTTAACTGTCCTACATTCTCTCTCTCCCCTTCTGCCTCGGGAAAGTTTAAATGACAGAAGAAGCGATGGTGAGATATTCTTGTAATAAAAAGCAAACTCAGAAGCTCTGTTGTAATCGAATTGTGTTGTTAGCTATAAAGTATGAACCTTTAAAAGTATGCTGTTGCTGTTAGTCAGTTGCTCACACAAAGTCGTTATGACGTGCGTTCTATGGAAACAGAAGCAAAACATGATATTGGAAAATTTGCACACGTTTTCTCCAGAAGAGACGGTACAGCACGCACTCCGCCTCGTACAATTCCCTTCAAGTTGTTTAGGGTACATGAATGTACATTACGTGGATTGCTATTAAGAGTGGGCTCAAAGGATTCATGTCTGTCTCCTCGTGTTTATAACAGATTTAAAAATAGAAAAAAGAACGGAGCTAAGCAGACCCAGGCTCAGACACGGTCTGCCTCTTGCTTTTATTATTATCATCATATACTCTGATTATAATCATCCTTTAGGAAACAATCAAACAACTAACTTTACATTCATTACTATTACATCTTAAAATTACACTTGCTAGTAAAATGTCGTCCGAAACAGTTACGGAATCTGTTAACATTGAAAAGCGTAGAACATTATATAAGAACTCTGTAAAGCTAAAATGAGGGATTAGGCAGCAATGGCGAGGGAGCACTGATACTTGAACTCATCCCCCTGCCACATTACTTTCATGTCTATAGACATAAGCATTATTGCTCCTTAATCCCTCAAATTCTTGCTAATCTGAGTTGGACTGAACAATACTCCTAGCACAATTTCGCTTAACTATTCCCTTTAGAGACTGATTACGTCAGTAACAATAGCAACTTCATATGATTACACTTACTATAATAGCAATTTATTATATCCGAGTCTCTAATACATTTTCTCATAGCTTTTGCATATTAATCTCTTCACCAATTCCAGGATCGCACATTCAAGTACACAAGGACCAAAAGAGTTTGTGTTCAGGTCTTAAAATGTCCACAGCACAAATCAATAGCTTAGTATTGACAGTTTGACGTACATAACGATGAGAATTCTACATAAAGTAGGAAGACAATCAGCACACATGTGGCTTAACGTAGTATCACTAACGCTTGCTATGCTTTCCCATTTATCGTAACATGGTAACGCACTCATCAAAGTAACACCGAAGTGATTGCATTGAAGCTTGCAGAGGTGGAAGAAGCAGGAGGTGCAATTAGGATTAACTGCACCTTTCAAACAAAATCACTATATCCATAGCACCATGCTTGTTGTTTCAAATCTCTTAATAATTCATCGTCCACTTGTGAAATTATCTAGTTCCCAGCAGTTGCTCTTGCTTGATTCTTCATCGTCAGAGTATGCAGTAGTTCCACGTAGAATTTTATCCCCCAAGTTCGCTGCATACGTTGAGAACTTTCCTCGCATTACAGCACACTTAATTTACGCTCTTATTTCTCTCTTTCTCTTCCAAAATAAACTACTCATGAAGAAGCCATTATCATTCGCCGAGAGATACTTCTGTTTAATTTAAACAAGGACAAAACTCGCACGCAAATTTGTTCTTGTCTCTTACAACAATATCACACTACCACATGGACCGACGTTGTCATTTCCGAACGTATTAGAAAGTACCCCAAGTGTGACTATTAAGGACACTATGCCTTAGACGGAGGTTGAGATCCAGCAGCTCCATGATTATTACAACGGCTTATTTATCACGTGAATCCCGGGTTATGGCTCTGGGAAAGAAAACATAGAGGTAGCATACAACATCACACAGTCCTCTTCCTTCTATCCCCCTAATAATAACCATTTACGGTGACGTATTTCGAATGGAAGTGGGCTCAGTGTGGGCAACATTACGTTTTCTTGGAAAATTGGAATGGATTCAATTTGTGCACGTCGGATGTGTAGAAATTTTGCTGGATACACAGAATGTGGCAGAGAGTAGCCTATAAAGCATGAGCCGTTTTATGTACGTGCGTATTCTCATGGCAAAAAGAATGATATTCTCTTTCTTCCCTGATTCACGCCGCAATTTGTTTTTACAAGAACCAAACACTACACATGGTTGTTGTGTGTGCGTGTGTGTATTTACACTCAACCTTTAGCAAAACAACTAGAAAAAGCCATTTAAAAAAATGTTTATGTCTCTAATCTCTGCCAACAACAAAGGAAGGAGCTGGGAAGTGATATTCGTAGTCATTAGTGCATACATTTTGGTGTCGTTCCATATAGTTCACATTGTCACGCGCACATCTATCCATCCCGTATAACATGCCTTAATCAGTGTAGTTTTTCCAAGACAGCTGCGTGCATACTATGTTTTGCATGAAAATCTCACGGTTATTTTCTGATTCATCGTAAATCTTTCAGGCCCGTCATATTTAAATACGTCCATGTGAAGGGCATTATGATTATTTCCCGCTTCCCATCATGATACAGCAATGTAAGGTAACAATAATTCCTCTACTAAGTTAAAAAAAAAAGGTGAGAGTAGAACCAGACTATAGTTATGACTGTGGAATAATTTTTAAAACCACTGTACAACTAATCCTTTCAATAACAAGCAAGAAGTACTATTCTCAACATGCAGAATCAATTATCTAGATTCTGTTTGAAAAATAAAAGGCTCAACAGAGCAGTTGACTCTTTTGTCACTGCGAGCTATAAAAAAACCCAGCTGGAGCAATGAAAACGTCATAAAGGGCTTCTACGTAACCCCTGGGAAGGAAATAGAAAGAGAGAGAGAGAGAGAGAGAGAGAGAGAGAGAGAGAGAGAGAGAGAGAAAGGAAGAGAAATACGCAATTAGCGTCTTGGTACCATACTGGTCCTGTGACTTTCTTGACGCCCTACCGTCTTTCTGCGGCTAACTAGCATACTGATGAGGCCTTAATAACCCAATTAATCAGGAAGATATGATGATGAGTGCGAAGCAGCTTGTATAGTTCAACGCGGAATTCGGGTGGTTTTAACACATAAATCAAATGAGTTGGGTCTGCTGGTACTGTGGGTTTTTCGGCGTTGATGATGATTTTGATGGTGGTGGTGGCGATAGAATGGTACTGTGTGGATTTTTCGGATCAGAAACAGGAGCAATCGCAGGTGCTGTGATGGTCGTCATAGAATTGGGAGCAGCTTGCTGTTGTACTGGTGTTTCCGACATCGTTGTATTCGAAGGAGCAACAGTATTAGTAGTAGTTGAGCCCTCAGGAATTGGAATGTGGATTTCGACTTTATCTGTAGTAGAACAGTACTTGGCAGTGGCTTGCTCGTAATTAACTGCAACAGCTGACTGGGAGTTGGAGGTTTGCTCTTCAATAGTCTCGAGGTGTCCTACAAGGAGAGATTTAGAACCTTGGCTGATCCCACCGATGATGGTCTGTGAGGCCGTGGTCGGGATAAATGACTCTTGAACAGTCTCATTCCCATTGCATGTCCGCTCTGAGAGATGCCGACGGGAGCGGGCGGCGATAGGCTCGGATGTGTAAAAGCAAGGAAGAACCTGTTTGAATTCTTTGCGAAAATTCTCGTTTAGCCACGCATACAAAAATGGATTGTAGCAGGTTGAGCTCATGGCGACAGCATGAGCAAAGAAGAAGGACAAATAGTAGTATGGCCTGTGCCCTAGGTCTGTCCAAACATCCACGACTAGATTGAAAACATTTATCGGTAGCCAACAGCCCCCGAAAATTGTCACCATTGCAATGAGCATTCTATTTGTCCGTCGCTTCCGCTCGCGCTCCACCACCTCCCGCTTCGAGTTCTTACTACCCGGCTTGGCCTTGGCCCGATCACTCAATTTGAGGGAAACTTTGATGTAGCAGAAAGCCATGATGATGAAGGGAAGGATGAACTGGAGGATGAAGGTGAAGCCGCTGAAAGCTTGACGCGTCTCTTCTGACTGCCAGTTCTCCATGCACTCATACTTGTCTGACTCCCTGTCTTCACTCTGTCGATGAATCATCACGATCCCGTAGGGTAGTGTCACCAGTAGAGCAAAGATCCAGATGAATGTAATTATACAGAAGCAAGTCGTAATCTTCATTCGGGGTTTGAATGGATAGATAATGACAAAGAAACGGTCGATTGCAATCGACATAAGTGTCAATGTGGAAATGTACACGCTCACCCCTTGAGCATAAGAGACCAGGTGACAGAGGATCTGACCAAAAATCCAGTCTTGCAAAAATGTATACAGTGGGGTAAATGGAACGGCTAGGGCGCAGAGCAAGATGTCTGCAAGTGCCAGGTTGGTAATGAAAAAGTTGGTGACTGTCTGCATAGCCTTGTTCCTCATGACGACGAAGCAAACGAGGACATTGCCGATTATGCCGAGCACGAAGATGGTCGTGTATATCACGTAAAACATGGCTTGAACGGCAGGGTAGTAGATAATATCATCCTCGTACGTGTAATTCCCATTCCAGTAACTACAATTAGGCCCACTGCAGTTCATGTGAGAATGTTCTAGTCCCGTTGAATTGTCCACAACCACCTGCCCATCCCCTGAATAAGTCATGATGGTTATGGACCGAAGGTGGGACCACTGTGCGTCCCGACGCCAGCGGTCTTCGTGTTCTACGGAAAGTATCAGTCAATGGATCCCTGGGCCCGTGGTTCTGAAAGTTAAAAAAGACTATCAATAAAATATCCCTTCACGTGTAATGGCTCTTCCATAGCCCAATTATGCATCTCCTTCCTCCATTCTCTTTTTATTCAGGGTGTATGATAGACATGAATCTTCCATTAGAAAGACCCAGTTAGTCTATCAGAAGCTGCGTACAAGTCACTGAGTGCGATGGTGAAAGTAGCTTTCTCTCATCGTTACCTTACACGACGAAGGACAGTTTTCTTTCTTCACCCCTTAATAATGGCGCTTCTTGCATTATCATTCAAAATCCTTGATAGTATACCACTTTTATCTCATTTTCCTCCCAAAAAAACACGAAGCCTTTATAAGAAACCACAAAACTTCCCTGCTAAACTACTGTTGTCAGGAAAATTTTGGCGAGGATTGCGAAAGAATATTAATCGCATTTTTCTTGCGAATCAATAATAATTATCAAGGGCATCCAGAGTATTTTTATCCTGCTCCTCCTCTCACTTTGTTCAGCTTTTGAATGTAACTTGGTTGAGCACAAACATGATTAATTGGTAGGTTTCCAATAGTGTACAAACCACAGTCATCAGATTCAACCTTCATCGTGCTCCTTATCCTTCACTTAGGTACGCTTCTAACGAAAAATTACGGATCCTTCACACAGGCTTGTTCAGAAAAACTACAGCTCAAGGTCACCACGTCAATCCACTAGAGGTACCGGCGCTGGGTCTACTGGTAATCACGTCAATTTCCATCATGCTCGTAATCATGACTATGGTGGATTATCACATCCACGGCTACTCCATGTTTATAAGCTCATTTGTCTGTTAGCTATTGCTACTTAATTTCAGAGCATATGCCTTGAACTTAGCCCAGACAAGAGCTGCTCTAGTATGGTACTTTCTTCGAATGAAATTTTCCCATGGATCCTAATATAACAGTTTTTAGACGGGATCTTTCTTTCAACTGTCTAGGCGACCAAGTTAGAGATACCCATTCAAAGCGACAAAAAGCTAAAATGGTATGAAGTGACTTGGCCACTTCAGTCTGAGAGGCATCATTTTAATCAGTTCGAGCAAATGTACTGACAAAACTTAGTTCTGTTCACCACAACAATTAATTGCTCACTTTTACAGACCTTTCGTCGACTTTATAGCCTCGCGTTTACCTTTGACTTTTAATCAACCTACTTCAAATTCCAAAGCTTTCGTACCCAGAGAGATATACAACTGTTAGTGTCTCAATAGAGGAAAATCCTGAGTATAATCAATTAGTGAATTCACCAACTATTTCTCTCTAAGCATGCATGAGCTCTTATGACTATGTCACAATCACTACGAAAAATTAGTTCGCATGTTACACATTTACATGAAAATATATGTATGAAACAAGAGCTTTTCAAGTCTCCAGTCTGCTAGAGTTATATGGGAGAGCGGTGATTGAGTTAAAAGTAACTTTTAGATCAAAGTGAGCTGTATTAAGACACACGCACAAGGCCCCTTTGGGAAATGGGGCAAAAGAGTTGGGAGATAGAGAACTAACGGGTTTCCGGCTAGTTCCAGTCTCAAGTATATCTACCATAATTGTTCGTCATTCTTCAGGGAATCTCATGGCATGTTTTAACGGATTTTCAGTCCTAAAAATGAGTCTTCTACGATGAAAAATTTTGAATGAGCAAAGGCAGTCTTCCCAGGAAAATAGGCATGGGAAGTTCCTTGCCAAAAGGCCATAAGAAGAAGGGGATGGGAAAAAATAATTCACAAACGATTTTCATGTCAGAAGTAAGAGCAGGGGGCTTTTCGATCCCCAGTATTTGATGTCGATCAAATGTCAAGCTATATTATGCGGAAAATAGTTTGCTCCATCAACTATTGCCAACTTTCATCTTCCACTTCCAAGTCAGTCGTGTGCACACATGGATCGATGAAGGATCGAGGACGGTGATGATAGCTCCTTTAACCACGTCTACTCCTTCATTGACTCTCAAGAGAAAAATTCGGCGACCTATCGCCTTTTAATTTCATTGTTTCTCATATCTCTTAGCTCATCAACGTTTAATTGCACTTTACCCATCAGTCTCGCATGACGCTGTTACTAGGACAAGGCCACAGGTGCTGGATGAGATAGGTTACTGAGATAATAGTACCTCGTCATGCTACAGCACTAGTTGCTGGAGGCGACCTGCAATACCACGAGCTGCCTCCTAGGAATCCTGCTATGGTTTATAGCTTGTGAGGGTAACACTAATAGCAGCTAATGACTCACTGATTAACGCATGATTTAGCATCCTTCAACTAGTCTGCGAGAATGAAATAAATGACCATGTAGAGTGCACGGATAGCTCAATGCAAACTGAAGAGTCAGAAGCTTTATTTTGAGGGAACGGGATATGAGATGCGATGCAACGTTTGAACTTTTGGGTAATTTATTTTCCTACCCATCCCTCCGCAACTGAACTGCTGCGTAGCCCTTAGGGCCAGTGAGCCGAAAACGCTTAATAGCTGTCAGAGGCGTGATAAATCAGAGCTCCAGGGTTTTCACACGGATCACATCAATGAATCCGTCAATACAAATTAATGAATACGTAATAAATCATTCTCTCCACTATGAAGTAGGCAAACTTTCAACAGAGTTCAAGCGGGAAAGGAGCTAAGCTGGTAGCTTTATCCAGCTAAAGACAGCCACAACTTAACGACCACTTCATGTGTTCCTGGTCATGTAAGAATCCACTCATGTAATTCACCCGAGCTGACACATACAATCACAACGCTGGCCACAGCCTCACAGAATGTGAGCTCTTAACCTTGAGATGAAATCACCTCCATCGTTCACTGACCGACGGCAGCTATCCAAAAAAAATAAAGAGTCAGGGTGTAACTATAATAGGTACTGAGGGTATACAATAGGCAGCAGGGGTCAGAGATAAAGTTCACTCGAGGATATAATCTGAATATCTCTGCTGCTTTCCCAAGATATTCATCAAGACAGCAAGAGGATCTATGGAATGACAGAACCTGTTCCCACGAGTCAAACTTACTTTCTATTATGCATCTCTCTCACATTATTTATTCACTACGGTGTGAGTAAGTGAAAGCAGCAAGTTCTGTTAAATTTCAAGGCTCAACAGACTCTTCTCTAGAAGGTGCTCAAGGCACAAATCATGTGAACTGCAGAAGATTTTAGTTTGGTGTACCTTACCACCCATCTCACCTTATATTTATGACAGCAAATTTCAGTTGAATTAGTCATTTGAAATTAGTCATCAGATAAATAGCCCCTGTAGGCTCAAAAATTGACGCGGCGCAACTTACGGTGACAAAGTGCACTACGGCTTCTGCTCTACGCTGTCGGCGCGTGGCCGAGGCGCAGTGCACTTGGTAAAGGAAGCTGTGTGTGAGCCACAGGGCGCATTGATATGGCTGTTGACGTTCAGTTGACAACAAAGTTTATGGCAATAGGCCCGGGCCCCTAACCTAGCAAATCAAGCCTTGATTTGCTAGGTTAGGTGACTGTTGTTATCTTCATAATTAAAATCTTCCAGTGACATTCCTTTAAATTTTATAATTCTAAACTATCGTTGTCCAAATAAAAATTATTAAAATCTTCCAGTGAAATTCCTTTAAATTTTATAATTCTAAACCGTCGCTGCCGTGTAACGGCTGCATTAATGGGATACGCTTGTACTGATTAATAATGTATTTATATTAGGTCCTAGGCGTCATTACAATCCCCCCTTCGTTTATGACTTAAAATTAAGAAAATTTCTTAACAAAGCCACAAATCAGTTGAGCTATAGCAGAGGTGAAAATGAATGAGAAGATTTGCTACTTAAAGCAGCTGTGACCTCATTGATGCTGATGCATTAGACATTACCGCCATTACTTCGGTGTTAACCTTTACAACGGTTATAACCTAATGCTAATAACACTCTCGTCTCTTACAAAGTTTGTGATCATTGCAGGGCGTGCCGATTAGTATAATTACTAATACTAAAAAATCAAGAAGACGAATTCTAATCGATCTACTAATATGTATTACTATACAGAGGGTCACGTTTCCGCAAAAATGCCGAAATTTTGATCGGTTGGACCATAAATGTGAAGCAGTTAGTGGGTCCCGATCATATTGGATGAAAATTAGCTATTTTAATGCTACTATACCCTATTTATCAATAGGCACAAGCCTTGTTAATATTTTGGCCGTTGCGTTAGACAGTATTGTTTATCAAACGAATGGAAGATCGGGTCTCGCAGCTAATTATAGATTCCGACTGAGGTAGAGCAATGTTTCCCTTGTTCTATTGTTTGAGTACATTGACCAAAGTAAGGTTTCTGAGGAGGACTAATGCTCCAAAAGGCCAACCATTATATGCATACGGAAAGGTTATTTTTTTATTTTCATGTTCGCTTTTCTCGAAAAAGTAGGGTGATTGTGAGGTCCGGGTTTTGAAAAATGAAATCTACCCGAAAATTCTCACGGGGGTCGAGAGTTCTTGGCTGTAGCTCTTACTGTTTGGCCTCTAGAGGTTAACGAAGCTAATATTGGGTTACACGCATTACTTTGATCTTAACTTCGTCAACATCTAAGATGTCGAGAGCTAAAACTAAGCCCCCTTAGAATTTTTTTTCACGAATTTCATATTCGGGATCCCGACCTCAGAATCACATTCCTTCCTGGAGAAAAGCGATCATGAAAATGAAAAATAGACCTTTTGGAGCATTAGTCCCCCTCAGCGACCTTACTATGGGCAACGCACTCAAACATTAGACCAAGAGAAACATTGTTCTACCTCAGTCGGAATCTGCGAGAAAGCTGTGAGGCCCAGTCAGCTATATTTTGATGCGACGCATATTTTTCCACTTTTGACTCACATTTCTGACTGAGTGCCTGCGATCCACTATGGTTCATGGGACGTAGCCTAATAACACCCGTTGTTGCATGATATCGAAAACGTTACAGAACGTGACAATCAGTGTTGACTTTTTCAGAACTATAGGTGAGAAACAAAATCAATTTTTGAAGCGTTTATCTACATTCTTTTGAACTTTAGATGAAGATGAAAGTTTTAAAGGGATTTTGACGTAGCATTAGCAATCTTCCCTTACTCTCCCATTCTCTCGCTCAGTGAGAATTTTGCAAAACAACAAATTTAAGTTCCAATTTAATCACACCCTCTAGTCATCTCTATGATGTTCCAAATGCTCACTTTTCTGCTTTGCAAGACCCTCTCATTTGTAATAGAAGCGTAGAGCTGTAGAGCATGACAAAGACCACAGCCGGTTCGCTTGATTCTTTTACTCGCATACTTTATTGCAATACCCTTTAGGGAGCAAAGGCGGACTGGTGTGCTTTTTGTGAAAGCTATTCTCTCAGGGTTACTCACACACATAAAGCCAGACGAAACGGGCTTTTTCTTATGATAAGGGTAACTCTTTAAAAGGGCGAAAGAGAGAGAGAGTGCGGGAGTGGGAGAGCCTCGAGCCACGAATGTGGCCACCAGCAGTACGCTCCTGTGTCTTCCCGCACATGTTTTCTTGAATTTGTTTGCTCTAATGAATACAAATGTCTGCGTTATTTCAACGTGCACGCATAGACGCAAAGCAAGGGAATGAGCACCTCCTCATGCGACCACTACAATGCCATGAAAAGAGCAATTCCCGCTCCTCCACTACTTCACCGCCTTTTCTGTTAATCAGCCCCGTTAATGTACATCTGTTCTCTTGGATACTGTTCTCTGTGGAATTTGTAGCGAGAGTGAACATGCTTATAGATTCTCAAACGATTGCAGTATGCACGCACTCATTCGGAGCTGCAGGATCAATTCTTTCCAAGACCTTTCTTCAGCTTGTGTCTGTGTTGCATCGCTGTAAATGGGACTTATCGGAGAGAAGCTGTAGAGAGCGAGGAGGTATTCAGAAACTAATACTACAATGGGAACAGCAAAAGATCAACTGTCGTCTTTGTAAGACAAGCCTATTGTATCAAAAATTTTAAACGGGTAATGATCCATAAGATTTGTCTCCTTCGTTTTCATTGATCCTCAAACACCCGTGTCATATTGGCTTGCGTTGTCCTAAAGCCAATCTTGAAAAATGAAGCCAAATGAGTACTAATGAGAAATATCTTATTTGGATGCGCACTGATTTTCCTCTTGAGTACCAGCAGTGACTAATCCTTTTAATAAATAAGCAGCATTGATTATCCTTGTGAACATATGAGAAATTGGCATTACTGTCCTCTTGACCATGTAACCAGCACATTCACCTCCTTGCGGGCCTTCCTCGCTCAATATGGCACGTCAAACCCACCCATAGAAGATGGAATTGTTAGAATTATTTTCCTTGATTCCGTCCTCGTCATTTCCTGAAACTTCCTCCTTCATCTGCCTTCACATTAATCTGAACCCATGAATGTTTAAGGAACACTCTAACTAAGGAGCCGAACTTCGAAGAAAGTCATGATGAAATCCATGTGGCGTGAGCATTAGCAGAAATTCAGCCAGTACTCGAGTCTTTAAATTATGAATGCATGCATACTCATCTAAAGGGTTCAAATGGAAACTTAAATTGCCTTCCACACATTAAATGAGAAATGGAATAATAAGCCCTACCATACCTGAATAAGTCCAAAATGTTGGAGTTAATTCGCTCGTCTTTTGTCTTTTATTATTTCTGCTATTGAGTGCTTTCCTTTTTCTTTGATTTCCGTAGCAAGCGTACACAGAAAGTTTCTTTAATTAATGTTTGTTTGAGCTTTTGGCAACGTTTTGGATTCTTCATTGGCACACAGAAATTATAATCGTACTTCATTCAGTTTTGGACTGCCTTTTGGCCAGTAGTCCTGAATATTTGGATCTCGCTAGTGAGCCCAGATTTCTATCAGACTGAAAAATGACGTGAATATTCAATACGGTGACAGCGCCGGACAAAATCAAAGGGACTAGCTCGTCATTTATACCACATTAATTTCAATCTCACTCGATCCTGGACCTCGATATGTACGGAACTTACTTAGTCTGTCGTGTGTGAAATCGAAGCATAAATTTTATGGTCACCTGTCACAGGTTGACAGGAATCGCATTCCTGAGTTACTATAGGAAGTGAATTTTTAAATCATACTGACCTGAAAATTTCCTAATTTTACTTCAGCATCTTCAATTAGAAATTCTTTGAATGTGAATTTCTTAAAGTACCTTCATACATGTACTGCCAACTTTGCCAAAGATTCCCGGCTTTACAGCAAATAAGATAACTGCTAGTTCTGATTGATGGAAGTTGATTTGAGTAATCAGTTCCGTAGACATTCCCAATTTCAACAGCAAGGTGGGAAGAGAGAGCCTTTAACATTCAAACGACTTCTTAGCACTTGGACAAAGTTGACTGCATCATGACCTGAAGCTTGGTTGTAACAAGACTTTCAAAGTTGCCAAAGCTTTGAAAGAAGCTAAAATATGAAGTTACAATGAGTTGTAATGGGAGCAGCAGAATTTCTGATGTGATCAACTATTTTAGTAAGTAGGGTTGCGAGAAGGGAAAATTTGGAGGGGGAATAACTTTTTCCTTGGAAAATCTTAAACTGAGTTGATCCGTGAATGTAAGCTGGATGGCATGCTTGTAATTACTATGCAGAACAGGGAAAATTAATGCTAGAAGGAAAGGCAGAAAAATCTCACTATTTTCTTCCTTTTGACATTTGCGTAATATTCTTGATTCTTTACAAATTATCCTTCAACTTTCTCTTCTGGGAATTTCACTCATGACTTAGGTGCAGTGCTGACGACTGCAGCTTTATATTTATACTAGTGAGAGAGACATAGAATTAAAGAGAGCTGATATCTATGTAAGTGTGTCTGTGCGGGTGTGTGTGGTGGTGACAGCGTTTAATAGAAAAAAGTTCTAAAGTGTTTCCCTGAGAGATGAATAGCTTGTCGCCAAGACTCCTTTTAATCATACAATTAAGCTATTCAAATCCACGATTCTTGAGTAAAGGAGATGAGGACGAGGGGGTACTTAAAGAAAAGGTCGTTGTGATAGAGTCACATGGATAATAGATAGAGCATAGTGGAGGACGCGGATGAATAACGATCATAACAATCATATTAAGAGTTAAGTACAGAGTGCGTGTTGTACCGAGAGATAATGCTCAGTATAGATATGCAAAGATGTTGAGGAGAGATGAGGAGACGATTCAGCCAAGAAATTAATGGATAATCAGGCTTGTTTGTTACTACTCTCCCAAACTGCTCCAGTCAAGGACGATAGGATTTGTTTACTTATTTGCAGATGAAGGGAGATATTGATCTCCTTATGTCATCATGGTTGGGTAAGAAAGATTATAAAGAGGACCATTTTTATCTCCCACAATTTTCTTCTTCGCCAATATGCACAGTGCCATTCAGCTTCGTGTTGCACACCAGGATGACAGCAGGAGGTGGAAAATTTTCAAAGCTTTCTCCTTTTTTGGCAGCCTTTGAATTTTGCCTAATACAGTTTCAGAACATTTCCTACCCGTCTCGTCTTACGTCAAATCATTTCGTAAGCCATGTCACGTTCGAAAGAGATACCTCTCTTCCTCTCCTTCGTGCAAAAAAAAAGCTTGTCGTACTGTCATCCTCGTCAGAAATGAATACTCTTTGGTCCCTATCATCGTCGTTTCACTACCACCATGTCCCAGTCTTTTAAACTTCTCCAAGAAAAAATGATATTTCACGCAGGTATTGTCATACTCGCTACTTTTTTTATGATCAAACAATCATATAACACCCATGCCTCTCGATTCACATGTGTCTCATGGGCCATTTGTCTCGAATATGTGCCGTTACATTGTCAACCATGACGTCTAATTTGACGGCATCATGTCTTGTGTCAGCTGGCAAGCAAGGATTTTGTAGCAGTTTGACAAATTGGAATAGCTTCACACTCTCAGGCCGTGTGTGCAAGATGATTTAGCTCTGTGCACCATTATGAATTGTCAATCCTTAGAAGGATCAAGGCCCCTCGGGAGTTATTATGAGCATCCAGATAATCCGGAAGAGGAGCTCATCCTTCGCACTATACCAGTGGGAAATGCTTCTAGGCATAATTACTTATCTATTGAAATACGTGTGTGTTCGCATGTGTGCTTGTGTATACGTACTTCAGAGGTATTGTAGGACCAGTAGTCAAGAGAGCAGACTTAATTATAGCTGTGTTTTTCCTTGTCATCCATTAGATACATAAGAGGACGTGAGGCTTGAGGCTTTGTGTGTGTGCTATAGAAACAAGACTACGAAACGCGTGACTAAGTGAGGTTATAAAAGGATTTAAGCTATGACCTTCCCTTTCACGTCGTTTGAAAGGCTCATATACGCACCGACGTCATCATTTGTAGCCGTCACTATACTGTAAACAGGAAAACGATGAAATAATTTACATCTCCCAAAAGGCTGACGATGTGAATGTAAAGATAGCTTTGATTTGCATTGGTGTTTCCTTTCCATATGCGAACCGGGATTAAAAGGCGTCTCTTAAATGCATAATCATCATCTTTAGAGGTTAAGCTGCCTGTCTGTGGTAAGCTTTTCTCTCACCCTCACAGTTGGAATATTTTACTTAACTAGTTTCCTCCAAGCAACTCTCTCTCTCTCTCTCTTTTAGCTTGCATATATGAATCATGAGAAGGTTGCATGATTCAAATTGCTTTACTCAACATAGTCCTTTTGATTCAGAAAGAACTTGGCTCAATTTTACTGAGAAATTTCATGGTGAAGGAACAATGAGAGACGAACCGGAGAAGTTATCTGCCTATGCATCGTATAAACGCACCCTGATGCTTGACGCATCTTTGCTATCCTGCAGGGAAGACAGAGATAGAGCCTTGTGCGATGAAAGTATGAAAATCCGCCAGATTCGAACCGCGAGAATGAGAAAAGGTTGAAGGAAATCTCTTTGAAGTATTTCCGAGTCATTTGCGGTACATTTGAGAAAGCTACACAGATCAACTGGCTCTGAAATCCGAGGAGTATCATTCACATACGCATTCACTCTTCAATACAACCATATGCTTCACGAGGTGAAAGTATGTTACCCATGGTGGGTGCCGCTGCTGTGGGTGTATGACTGACGATCTCTTTATCATTACCTTATACTTGTACAACTGTCTCGGGTAAAAAACCAGTCAGAGTGATTTAGTGCACTTAGAGATTTATTGCCCACAATCCAAGATCCAGTTTCTCACTTTCAGAATAGTTACCCTGTCGCTAGTTCCTTCTCGCTGTATGTCAACGCTCAGTGGAATGGAGTTACGACCGTTGTTCTCCTCTCATCACGAATAGTATTTTCTTTCTCTCTTTCTTCTCCCTTCCACGTAAGCTTTACTCAATTGACACAGCGGAGAGAGTGTGCGGCTATTGTGACCATTATTGCTGCTTGATGAAGTCAATTTGAAAAGAGAAAATTTTGTGCTCTTTCGAGACCTTCATTGTCATCCGACATAGTTACGTCCGTGATTGTGGCAAGAGAAGCAACTTTTGTCGTCACTTCATTCTCACTGTCTCTCTCAGAATCCTTTTTAGTTAGTATATTACTCTTGCCCGCAAACCAACTCATACATGACCTCTAGTCAAATGCAACTTGGCTGTATAATACAACACAACCATACTGTTTCCACAAAACATTTTCGTCCTTTTAAAAGTAATAGGCTCGGAATTAATTAAATGAATTTTCGAGGAGATCCAGTTGGAAGAAGGTTTTGCTTCTTGCAAACAAACGACATGACTTCAGTGTAACATCAGGTGAGTTGCTGTGGTATTATTTCCATAAATTGCATGGGAATTTACATGTGTCTACGTGTGAGTACGTTTGTGCATTCAGCATGAAAAGTGAAATCGTTACGCGGTGACAAAATTCAGGCCAGATGATGATGGCGGGCATCATCATCATCGCGGCTGGCTTTATGATGTCTGAAAGAGAGTATGAGAAGGAGAAAACGTTATCATGGACATGTGTCATGAAATTTATAGGCGTGTAATTTTGTATACGAAGGAGAAGAAGAGATATGACTAGAAGCAGGTCTTCTCTCATTGTGTAGGACACCATCATAATCACCATCACCATCACCTCACGCTAAACTAAAGAGCCCTAGGCTCTCACTTACTACGATAGATGAAGTAATTGCTGTAATGGTGACAACAAAGATAGAGCCATGTGGGTGCTTTGCATTTACATAGGCATACTTTCTCTCTCTCTCTCTCTTTGCACGTACAATCATGTGAGTTCCAGGCATCCTCTGCTTCAGGCAACATGGCAGGTGTTCTGGTAACCTCTTATGATAGCACTCCCCTCACAATGATACTTGTCCCAATTTCAATGTACAAGCTTATGTGAGCCCTTCTGCTGAGAATTCATCGCAAGAATCGTAAGTGTTAAAACTAAATAGACTTTGCCAGGCGTCGGTGCATGGCACTCCAACTTATCTCGCCTGCCTCTTCTGGCCATCATCAAAACGACCTACACAGTAAGTTTTACACCGCTGCTCCCTTCAACATATTACTAAAACGTGTGGAATGGTACGGAGGACTGCTACAGGAAGAAGAGACTACGAGGAAGTGCGCCGATGAGATGCATGCATGACTTGGCACAGTGCGTTCCTGCTACTTGAATTTTTCCGGCGATTGATTGTAACTGTGCGTGTATGTACGTATGAAGCGTAGCCTCATAAATAAAATTATTAGAGAGCGAGAGAGAGAGAGAGAGAATTTCGCACCATGACAGACATCTAGTCAGCTGGGAATCGAAGGATTTAAATTGAACCCAAGTCAAAGGCAATCTTGTGCGGGGATAAAACCAAGCTGTGCATACAGACAAGAGAGAATGAGAAAGACAGAGAGTTCATATGCATGCGTATTTACTCTAGGATAAGGGCTGTGCACTTCCGAAGCTAGCTTTCCCTCCACAAATTTCACCGGGCAGACTGCTCTTCCACTCCCAATAGCGCTCCTTGCATTTTCAAAGCTCTTTTCTGCGTCATTTAGCGAATTCAGCACCATTTTCCGCTCATTACTACTATCGAGTTAAATACACTACATGTGTGTATGCACTGGAAGGAGAAAACAAAATTGGCTGGTTTTGATGTGAAAATCTATGCACATTCCTTTACACATACAGGCATCCAGCGACGCTTAGTATTTAAATGCTAGCGATTCCGTGGTTTGCCTCCCTCCAATTTATCTCCCTTTATCTCACGCCCTCAATCCCCATCACATCATCCTACCAATGCACATAGATATATGCCCCTCTTAATTAGTAATAGAATTGAATTTTCACCCAAACTTTGGGCAAACTTGAAGACAAGGGTTTGGGATTAACACCCTTCCCTCAATCCCTCAGTTCAAGCCTATCTACAAAAGCAAAGGTAAATGATCTTTGTTGAACTTTAATAATTTCCTAACACATAATCTACTTTGAGTCCTACATAGAATTTTTAACACATACAGCAACCACACATCAGCACATGCCACTGCCAAATCTCATCTCATCCACAAGTAATTAAAACTGTCCCTCTCTCACTCTCAAAGGCTCGTATCTATACAGAGAAAAACTTTGTTCATATTTCTAGCGGGTTGGCAAGACAGCATTTAATGCTCGAACAGACGAGATAATGCTCTGTCAAGCTTGTTATGACGAGAGTCATGTGAACGTCTGGACTGAGAATCATAAAGGGGCTCATGTTGTAAATGGTAACAAATGAGTGGGTTTTACCGAGGAAACGCTAAACGCGTGTGTGTGTGGGTTTCTGCGTGTAATCTGACTGTATAGCGCTTGCCTTGTGCGAACCATTTGTAAGGCTAGAATAATCCATGTGCATGGTCTCTTATGGTACTGTTTTAGTGTGCAGAGAAGAACCTCGGAGAATGTTGCAAATGATTCTTTGGAATTAATAGTAGTGCTCTTGTTGTAAATTGTACAACTCGTACTTACAACCCTCAAGCATAAAGAGGAGGCGCCGTAGTAGTCTTAGTCTAATTAACTACACATTTAATTCCGAAGTCTTCACAGAGCAACTTCACTCGAAGTCTATCACTTGCTCCTTCCACCCATTAGGGAGGACAATGAACGAGAGATTTGTACACTACAAATAAATGATCGTAACTTTCTGCTCGACTTACATATATACCAAAAAGTTACAGTGAGAAGTTCCAGCTTCAACTTTGTTATACTTTGAAAAAGTTAATATGAAACAGTAGCTGCTTTCAAGTTGAGCGGGAAGCATGTGCAAGCGAAAGCCGGACTGTTTTCTTTCCGTCTGTGTGAGTCAAAGAAATCGTATATGTTCTCAATGAGAGATGAGTCAATTAATTAGATTCAATGAAGCGGTAGCATACATGTAGTGCTCACTTGTTAGCACCTAACTGAAGCCTTTGAAAAACCCCTATGTACACAATGTAATTACGAACTTCCCTCATCACTTATTGGATTTTAAAGTCCTTTGAATGAGCTGCAGCAGAAGTTAAAGTTGGAACTTTGTTCGTAGTAGAAATAATAAGAGTGTTGCTCTTTATGAGCAATACAACCCTTGAGGGATAAATTGGACAAAGTATATAGATTCTCTCTCCAACTCAATACTACTGTGAATTCTCTGTTCAATCAATTCCTGTCCAAATGGAGCCAATAACGGAAATATTTGGAGGAGAGAAACAGAGTGCATTAGATAAAGCAATACAGGGGGAATGGCTATGTGTGTTATTGTTTGTTTATGCGGGAATTTATGAGCATAACCTTATTTTCTCCAACCTTGGCCACTAGCTAAGAGGAAATTATTTTTCCAATGGAACATTGACGAAACATGCAGTTGTGGTGTTACCCAACGGAACCAACTGTCAGTCATTATGCTGTACAGAATGGCAATCACAAAAAACGCTAAGATAACTATTCCCTCATTTACTAATGTGTACATTCGTCAAGTATGAGATATGCTTTCCGAAAATCATTCACTCAGGCAAAAATGTAACCATCAAAAGTTAGGCCTATCGTTGTGGGAAAACGAGAAATAAGTAATACAACTATCTCCTCACATGCATTAGCCTGAGGCATTGAAATTTTCCAGAATGCAAGAAAAAAAACTCCGTCGGCCATCTGCATGTTCCTGCATGCATTGTAAAAATCTTTAGTTAATAATAGACAAAACAGGGCTAGTACGAAGAAGTAGGGAGACCATATTTAAGGCTACTGTAGCTCCATGAATAATTTACCTGTCGGCTTCTCCGCCGCTGCTCTTTCTCGCTCCTTCGTAAAACGTGATGACTATCTCTGTTTCTCCCAGTTTATTCTTGCAACACAATAGCCGGCCTTACTTTACCCCGATCCCCACCACCCTAAAGACCCCACAATTAGTCTAATAAATTGTCGCATTTCAGCCTGAAATACTCATCAGGCACGTTCAATTCGGTTAAAACAGGACACTATAGGTGTAGCAGACTGTCGTGAGAGTCATCATCATCATAATAATCATAAAGCCACACTTGTATTTACTTTAACCACACAAACAGCCTCGGAAAGAGGAAGGGTAGATGCCTCATGATGATGTAGACTTCTGCCGGTACAATGCGTAGTATCAGAAGTACTATTATTGTTCAATAGTGCTGTCGGATCCTCTCAGTTGTTGTAGAAGGAAGCTAATATCATCATCATAACTGTCATGTTGATTTGAACAGAGTAGAGTTTGTTCCGTATGAGTAATGTCGGTCAAAATGAATATGTGGGAAATTGCTGAGTAATATTTTCTCCAATCTTCTCTCTTTCTCCTCTCTCTTTTGCAGTAACTACTCCACTGGATTCCCACTTTGACGTTAATGATGATTCGGGGGTCCAAGGGGTGCACTCTTTGTACGACGATGACAAAACGCCAGTGATCAATCTTCCCACCACACAACTTCTTTGTAGATTCTAATAAAAATAACAAACTATCACCCCCAAATGCCGAGTTTTAACTGCTTTCACGTGATCACACTTTCTCCTTGCTCATATGATGACTCCGTGCTCAGCTTGGAATTTCTCAGATTGTTTTTTCGGCAACAAAAGCTTGCCTCACACGTTTCTCTGCAACACAATAATTTATTTTTCTGGGTGAGTAAAAACGCGTTTCTGGTGCGTGAGCGAATAGGATACCTTCCGATGTGATTAGATAAAGGAAAATCCAAAGAACTCTGTTCATGGACTCGCGTGGTGAGGGGTGAACTTTTTTGCTAAGATTTGCACTCTCTCCATTCACTCTTATTGACTCGTCTCAGTTTCACTTCACTTACACGTTGGTCGCATCCAGCTCTCGGTGCATGCGATTAGAAACTCTATGATTCCTCAACATGTCAAATTGAATTGGAAACAACAGGAAACATCGGAGATGATTTTTACCATGCTGAAAAGCTATACGACAGGACCCGACTTATTTTTCGCAGTGAATTTGATAACACAATATCAAGTATAAAAGATCTACAGAGCTAGGAAAACTATGTATGTGCTTGCATGTGTAGAGTAGGAAATAGGACGACGGCGGAGTGATGACTGACACAGAGCCCGCGTTCACAGCTTCTCTTCAGTGGAAACAGCGGAATGGACTGGTGTGCTGCTTCCACTGCTCGTGCTGGCAAGGAGTTTGTGCTGAGAGAGAGAGACTGAACCGAAGCAATACGCACCGAGAAAGAGACAGAGTGAGTGAACATAACCCCCAAAGCATCTAAGAAAGAAAAGTGATCTTTGCCAAAGGGAAATCTCCCAGAAAGATGCTCAAATGGCAAGTTTTGAATGCAGTATTCTTCCTCTTCTTCTTACCGATTACAGCATCCAGCCTCTTTTTTCTTTGAGCATCCATTAGAAAGCTCCGCCTCTCTCTTTACTCTCCTGCAATTGCATTTCTTTTTTCTATTCTGTTGACTGAAGGACTTGTGTGCAATTGAGACGGGGAGAAAGATAGAGAGCGAAGTGGGATGTCTGTTTGCCACTATAGTTCTAATGTTTTGTTTGCTCCTGGCGTCCGCAAGTGCACACGAACTCTAGACACGAGTAGCTGAGGTGAACCAGGTGGTACATTGTGCAATAGCGAGGGATACATATGTATATAGTAAGATAATACTGCATATAGTTCAAAGCTACTACTTTCTTTTTATCTCACCTCTATCAATCCACCTTAAGCGTGGATATATTGCCCCATTTTGGCTTATAGTGTTTAGTGCGTCCCTTGTACTCCCATATTGGGTTAACCTTAGTGTGCAATCTGATCTTATTGCAGGTGGAGTGCCCGCTTGAACTGTATGTCTGTCACTACGTGTTCCCACCTTAAGGATCTTCTGTTTATGAGAACTCCCGTAATGTTATTCCCTCGCACACCTTACAAGCCCTGATAGCTTATCCATCCTAACTTGGTAGAAAATCAGGAACTACTAGGGTGGATGTGTTGTGTGTAGTAGAATCATTTATGGCGGAGGCTAATGGGTGCTATCTAGGCTAGGCAGAAGAAAACTAGCGGATCTGAAACAAGTAATGTCCGCCTTAGCAGTGCTATCCAAGAGCATGTGTGTCTACATAATAACATTTAAACGAGTACAGGCGTAATAAAGAGGAGTTGCTCTCGCAGTAGGAGGGAGTTGGTAGACGACGGGAGGCAATCTTCAGGACTAATTTCACCTAATTTGATTAAATTAATCGACGAGGATTTACTCTCAACGGATAAGTGTGAGCACTGGAAGAGAGAGAAGGGAATAATTAAAACGTTGAGATAATTGCTCCGTCGGTCATCATTCTCCTGTGCCCATTAGGGTGCTGTTGTAAAATCAGGCAAGATTTCATGTGTATGTAAGCGCTGTTGTGATGAGAGGCCATTGAAGAGTAAGAGGCGAACCACTACCACTTAAATACGCGCTCACAGTTCAAAGGCTATCGAGTATACTTGCTTGCATTATGGTCAGACAGCAAACGGGATAAAGTCGGAATAAGAGTCATGCCGGATTTCGACATTTGTGGCCTCGTCCATTTCGCGGGCCTTTGGGTTCTCGGCTCTTTTGATGAATAAAGTGGGTATCACATTGGTGTGTTGCAAGGAGCACTTGATTGTCAGTGACAAATGACTCAGCACTGGAAGGTCAATTTGTTGTCGAGAAGTCGAAAAGTATACCTTATACATGTTTGGGTAAAGTGAAGCTGCTTTCACATTCAACTTGTTTCATTTTAGTAGTGCAAATGATAAATTGGATAGTTTGTTTTCGTGACTACTATCCTGTCCTTGTTGAAAGTTGTTACAGCATTACCAAACTTCCATACTGCATGTGCCACAGTTGGCGTATGAACAAAGTCATAAAAACAACGGTCACAATCATCATGCGGTCTTCTGCTCCCGGCAGCGATTTACATCAAGTCCGCTGTACCTGCGTAGGTAAGTTGAAATGGGAGAGCATATTGGTTACTGTGAGGATGGGCATGCAATAAAAATGGAGGGAATTTGGGCCAAATTTTTCCTCCATTCCCTTAGCATTTACTACGGCTACTTCACATCTTGTGAACACCTTCTCCCGACACAGCGCAAGTTATGCAAGTCCACTGGCTACGCGGTTAATGCTTGTAGTAAGGAAAGTTCCTTGTAATCCCTTCACTTTAGCCTCAACGTCAGACTTTCCATCCATTGCAAAATCGCAGATAAAAAATTGTGCTGGATCAAGGCACGTTTTTTAACCCCCCTACTATTTCCAACTGGAGAAATGGAAGCGAAGCCCTCTGTCAACATTCGCGAGAAAGGCCAAATGGAGCACAAGGAGAGAGGAGTGGATAGCAGGTGCAGTGCATTCTCTCGGAAGAAGAACGGTCTGTTATGATTACAACTAGATCTCGAAAGACAAAGTTAGAAAAGATTTTGTCACAACTTTCGGACAATGACTAAGTAAAAGCCAAGCGGGGATCCATGAGGTACCGGAACAAGATAATGGCATTAATGAGCTCTAAACACCCTGTGAGCTGTGTGAATGACCATCATAAAAGCGATACAGAAAGAGAGACAGAGCGAGAGTAGAACAAGATTGTAATTCCATGCTCAAGAAGTTTACATTAGGATGGGTCTGAGCTCCAGTGTGAAGAGTAAACCGTAGAACAATATGTACGTCTATGTATCCTTATGCTCTACCGTTTATGAAACTTAAAATTCT
>JAQIWI010000713.1:0-24093 GCA_034698825.1 Deuterosminthurus bicinctus | reverse complement strand
ACCACCCTAGGTACCCTCTACACTTGCATATGGTTGCCCATTGAATAGCTCACAAACATGTCACAAGCATTTCTCGTAAGTACGGACACAGCTGTATTTTTCTCTTATTTGTATCTATGTCTGCTAGGGTTTGTTGAGGATGGATTTATGAACGCATGTATACACAAACAACAATAATGGTCTCACATGGCTGGACTTTATTTCACACAATTGGTGATAAAATGACATAAAAGTCACAAGATTTCCGTGGTGGGGCGAACAAGTTGAAAAAGGATCATGAATTATGATCGGTACCACTAAGAAGAAGGAGAAATGAGTCTCATAATTGAACACAAAAAGGTGGAAAATGATGAGGACGAAACGTGAGTCCGCATACTAGAGGAGTTCCATCCACATTATTTGCTGTTTATTCTTCTCTTTGAAAAATGTTGAAAATGAAAATTAACACTGTACTCCTCTCACTTCATCATAAATGCCAACAGATTGGGCTGCGACTTTACTTTTTCGAGTAAAATTTATTGATTTACTGCTCATTATGTGAGCGACTGAAGGGTCAGATTGTAAAAAAGTCACAATTTTTTCCTTTTCGTCCTCATCATCATCTCAACTTGCCGGCATCTTTATCACCTTCTCACCCTGTTTATTTATGACGTTGAACTTTTACAGTATTTCCAATGATGAGGAAACAATGTACCAATGATATTGTAAGGTGAATATCAAGGTACTCCAGTTTTCCTTAAGGAAATGGCAAAAGGCATTGAATACGCGTGTGTGTCAAGCGACAATGTCTTAGTCAAATCCACCATTATCCCGTCGTAATGAGATGCTGTAAACTCGTCGCAAGATCATAAAATGGAAAAGTTTTGATTTTTCCTTGTCTATGGCTTGTTCAGTTTATACGCATACAGTTGGCATGTTTTTGTGAATATCAAGATTTGAAAGCCATCATTTCCTTCTCTCCTTTCACATCATTTCAGTCCTCTTATAACAAGTCAAAGTTTGAGCACATCAAGGACAAGCAAAGCTGATTTTTAGAGTCAGCACGACGTGACTATGTGTGTGGTTTGGACATTAAGTGGTTGCATTTTGCCAACATTTTCAACGCGCGCTACTTGATAATGGCAGAGATGGAGGAAAGAATTGGAAGTAATTATTATGCTCTTCTATATAAGTGGTGCAATTAGCATGTCCAACTAATAAAGTACTAACTAATTTCACAGTCTGTAATAAATCAGTCTGTTTCTCCTTTCAGTTGCCACGAAAGGAGAAACTGTATATAGTAGAAATCTCTAAAGATCATTATATTGAGCACAAAGCAAGAGGGGAATTAATCCATTCCAAAGACGCCCTAACGCCGATTTCCAATCCTGTTCAAAATGCCGCGTAACAATTTTTCCAGACTCTCAGCAGTGTAGCGCTTGATTCCTTCTCATGCATAGGGAATGACCTTAGAATGCCAACCGTAAGTTGAACCTTGTCTTTTATGTGAAGACAAACGACTTCGCTCACCGTTTATTTCAACCTCATGGTATAGACGGAGCGAAAGGGTAGAGTATCTTATGGCTAGTAAAATGGTGTGTGTGATGATAACGTGTGGAAGAGTGTTGGCTACGTGAAGACGACGGAAAAGCGGGCATTAGTCAGCACCCGTAACTCTTCCTCTTTTTTCCATTTGTTCCCTCTTCGTCTTCTTGGTGGGCTGAAGTAAATGTAATTCTGTCTAAACTACACGTCGTTCATTTCATTAGTTAAGAATGGGTTTTGCCACCACCGAGACTACTACTTCTTTTCTCCGTTCCGTGAGCACACACAAATACACACTTCATCTCATTTGATTGGCTTAGGTGCCGTAACTCAAGTCAGACAGTAAAGTAAGGTTTGTGTGCGGGTATATAGGAAGCAGGGGCTGGGTAGTTAGGGGGGCAATTTATGGGAACTAATTGAACGAGGTGACAAATGACTGTAATTTTTTTCTCTGCTCACGCCACACACTTTTGGTGACATAAGATGGAGGAAGGAAAGGGGAAGTGTCTGCATTACTGGCTGCACTGCACTGCTACTTTAGTCTGTAGTATTAGTGCATGCATAGTGAAGACGGTTCATGAGGTTAAGCATGTGGTGTGTAATCCAGGAGGGTGTTGGTGTGATGCCTAATTTTGCTTAACACTGTGGGAGGGGGATTGTTATGGATGGGATTTGACTCACAGCCACATTTTTCCTCTATTTCAGTTGGACGCGAAGAAAAGCCCTTTGGCATTACTGGCTCAGACATGTAGTCAAATCGGGGCGGACCCGCTACCATCGACAGGATCCAAGGGGTCCTCCTTGCTGTCATCACTACACGATGTGTCCGGTGCTGGAGGCTCCAACTCAACTTCCTCTTCGTCATCCTCCAGCTCAACAAACAGCAACAATAGTAAGAGATCCAAATCAAGTCATCATCACTTGAATGTTGGCACTGAGCATCAGCCAAGCAATCATCACCGTCGTGTGAGTAATTCATCACCATCAGAGTCTAAAGCGAGCAGTGGTGGCGGCAGCAAGAGGGAGAAGAGCGGAGGAGCAGATAAGGAGAGTTCAACTACGACGAGGTTCACACCACCACTGACGAATGGAGTTGGTAGTAGTAATAGTGGGAACAACATGAGTAGTAGTAATAGCAACAGTAGTGGTCGGACTAGTACATCGCCTGATGAGAAAATCCGGGTGAAAACTCCGTCATCCACAGCTGTCAGCAAAACCACTTCGGGGTCGCCGTCTCTGTCGACGAGCACTAGTAATTCTTCACCCAGAGATCCAGCCAATAAGTCACCCGTCACTAGTTCTTCTGCTGCACCAGCAGCTACTTCTTCCTCCCAGTCTTCCTGCACTTCAGCAGCAGCAACAGCTGACGCTGTTTTATCAAAATCTTCCCATGATTCCCTACCAATACCACTGGCTTCCCCGGCATTCTCTAGCACATCTTCATCCACGACGACCCCTCTCTCTGCCTCCACAACCAAGTTGAATCTAAATGGACCTTTGGGATGCTTGTCAACTGCTGACTTGTCACTAAGTTCCTTGAAGTCTCATGCCAATGCCCTACCATTTCCTGGCCTATATCCTGGTCTCACAAGTCACTCCACGTCATCAGTCTCCACAACTGCGGGCATACCTCCTTATTTGCATAGCTACGCAAGGCTGAAGGCAGCAGCTAGTGGTGGAAGTGACCCATTGGGTGCTGGAGGATGTCGCGACCCTTTCTGTACTGGATGCCAGTTGGGAGCCCCACATCTACCCTCCAGTTTAAGTGGCCCTAAATCTTGTCCTGCAGGCTGTATTCAGTGTGATCATCATAAGACATCATTTTTTGGAGCTCCTGTGTGCAGCACAGGTGTTGGTCAAGGGTTCCCTTTCATACCAGGCTTGCCTATTCCTCCAGGCTTCTATTCCTCAGCCATGAGTAGTAGTGGAGCTGCTGCTGCAGCGGCTGCCGCAGCCGCCGCCGCTGGACAACCTTACGTTTGTAATTGGATAGTGGGGGATACCTATTGTGGGAAAAGATTCACCTCATCGGACGAGCTCCTTCAACATTTAAGAAGTCATACAAGTCTCTCCTCTGCGGCAGCTGCTGCTGGGCCAACCTCCGATCCATTGGCTGCCTACTCCCACCATCCTCTTCTGTCCGGTATGAATCTGAATCTAAGTCGAACATATCCCACTCCGCCATTGAGTCCGCTCAGTTCCGCTAGGTTTCATCCGTACTCAAAACCCGGCTCGTTGGGTAATCTCGGTAGTATCTCTAGTTTAAGTGGTTTACCTAATCCTGTAGCCGCGGCCGCAGGCCTCTCAAGTTTTACTCCTCCTGCTGGTTTCTCCAGCCTGAGTCATCCACTTAGTCCTTACTATCCATATGCTGCCCTCTACGGTCAGAGGTTAGGTTCCGCTAGCTCAATTTTACACCCCTAGTACATCTATTGAATTTATGGCTATTATTAAAACTTTGTCGTCATCTCACGTCAGTGGTGCGAGAACACAACTGACCTCAGTTCATTCTCTACATTATTATACACATATATCTCAGTATAATTGATGGCCATTTGTCTGTTATATTTGTAATGAAGTGGAATTATATTTAAAAAAATCATTATCTTAGTCATTACAGTAATGACCATAAAAATGTTCCCTACGACAATGAATTTTAATGTAATTTAAAGGGGGTGGATATATTATGCTTGTGTACAAGAGAGGAGTGCAGTCATAGCACGGACGACCTCCAAGCTTCTGTTGATTATCATTAAGGAGAACTGTCATAAATTATTATTATTGTATTTGAGGAATTAATGACGCTCTAGACATGTACATGTATAAAGCACATTAGCTGTAGTTTGTATTGGTAATACACCTGACCTTATCATACCTTGAGTGTCAACTATTAGTAGTGTGAGTGGATGGATGAAAACTGATAGCATTGATGGTGTGTAATGGACATGTCATGATTACAAACGCCGTATGATTATCGTGTTAACACATGTCAGTTAATCAATGAGAACATTTACTACTGTTACCATATGTACAAGACAACAATGCTACTGTTCTTAATTGTGATATCACTGGTTAACTTCACCATCACTAAGAATTAATACCATCAGAGTTTATTATGCTCACGCTTGCGTTAGTAGAAAGGACCTCACTCGTATGTGGACCCCAATCATGTACACACAGTTTGTACGTGATTTTTGATCACTATATATGCAAACATATACTATTTAATTTCACGTGTCGCACTTCTGTTTAGCCACGGGCCTTCAGGTCCGTTGTCTTATTTTGTTAGTCGTTGATATATTAAGCTTTGAAGTAAGTGAGTGGTATGTGTGTAATCGCATTGTATTCAGGTCTGCCTCTCTAATAAATAATCATGTTATGTACTATTACCATCATTGTAATAGAGGAAAACTTTAAGCTCACATTATAAATCTCCATGTTATATACACAAACACACACAGACACACATCATTGTATTAAGATTCAGATCTGTAATTACATTGTTGAAGTTAATATCATTATAGTTTCCCTTTTTGTTCCTTAACTTGTAGCCTGATTGTTGTTGTGTGAATACATATATCTATACATACAAGTGATTATATATAAAAGAATGTTTCATATTTTCGCATTACAAATTAGACGATGACAAAGTCAACTCTTTAAGTTTCAGTCTCACACATATAATCTCAAATTCCTGCTCGCAGAGGTAAACATCATAATAAATCTACACATTTTGCCATTTCAAAAGTCTTGTGTGTTCAAATTTGTTTATTCTGAAAACCATCAAATTGGGTTACATCATTAAAATATGAAGGTGAGGATTAATGGGAGCAAAGCAGTTTAGTACTTCTTCCATCCCAGTGGTACGCAGTGCGTTACCATACGTCACCGATTGCGTAAGTGGAAATAGAAATTTGCCAAAAAGTACCGTATAGCTTACACACTTGAAATATTTCAACTTAAAATGAACCATTGCGAAGTCTAACATAAGTTTCCTCATATAATCCTGCGTAAAACAACTCCAAAAATGAATGACAAGTCCCAATATCAAAATAACAACATCTATCTAGCACCAAACTTGATGATGGGAGAGGATCAACAAAGAAGACTCTCAAAGGGGTAGCTGGCATACTGATGATTTGAGTGTTGGAGAAATATGTACGCATATGTTGACTTGAATCTACACACATTCACAAATACGAAGTACATAATAATCATGGTCACACATGAGTTGAGGGAATGAGTGGTAAGCCAGGAAATTTCACGGTAGCATTGCTGAATTATTAATCACTGAAATAATGACGTGGAGAAGGAAGGGATGTCAGATATGAAAAGATGTACTCTTGATGATCCATTGCGTGTGTGGAAGTGTTGGATATGAAGGAAAAAACAAGGAGGACGGACATGTAGCAAATCCAAAGTGACGTTTAGCTCTCGTAGCCTTTTTCATTCATTCACATGATGATGCTCCATTGTCTGCCAAGATCTTTGACTTGGCCCATACGTCATCCTCTCAACTCTTCTTGTCAGTCATCCTTGAATACATGTGTGTGCTCATCTCCTCTTCTAGCAAGCGTACACAATATGACAGCTAGACAATAAGAATCTCATCTGTGCATACTTCAAGTGAGATCCATGCTGCTCTTAAGAGCGCATTAATAATTTGCTCCATAAAATACCTCGGCCTTGTCCATGTTCATTGCAATCCCAAATTTCGGCCTCGTTATACATATGAATACGCTTGTCTCAACGCAAAAACAAAGGAGTTACAGGTCCAATGTTCGCTCGGTCATTTTGGTAGGGCCGGTTTAATCGTTCGTATACGCCATGGGGAAGTTTTTTTTAAAAATGTATAATTTTTAATGCAAACAAACAAGAAAAATGCGGCGACAATGATAAATGGGCTGCTATGATGACGAATGACTTGAAACTATGATGATAGTAATGATAACAGTGGCAAGATTTCCTTCCACAAACACGCATGATATGTTGATGATAGTGATAAAGAAAAAAATAGGGGTGTGTGTGTGCGTGCGCTTGCTTGTTTATGGATGAAGAAAAATTAAAGTGCCGTAAAGATGCATGATGGCAACAAGAAGAAGAATCCTCATTCGTCTGCTCTGCATTAATAAAAGAATTCTTGGTTGAAAGAAGAGAAAAAAGAAGTGTCGTCCTTGTCGGTCCACATCAAGACTACATGCATTTATGATCTCATCATTCATATTTGTGTGTGTGTCTGTGTGTGGAGCTTGAAGGCATAAGGAAGGGAGTCGAGACATCGGGAACCCATATACCCCTACAAGGTTTTGCGCGTAGCAGGCACTGAATATACTGCGTGTGTGTGTGATGGGAAAATGAGTGAGGAAAGGGTGTTCCATGCTGTCTGTCCGCCTGTCGGCCTGTCATCTTATAGAACAAGATAGGACAAGGCGAGAAGGAGAGAGAAGGGGGGAGTCAAGGGAAAAAATCCAATTTAAAAATTTGCAGACTGGATGACAGGTGTCATCGCGACCGAAAGGAAAAGAAAGAGACGCCTGGAATAAAGATTTGTCAGAGATAATTAGAGCCATAATGAAGCCTTCAAGTTCATATAGGATTTTTTCCTCCTTCTTCTTTCTACCCTTCACTTCACTCACTCAGTCAGTCCTTTTACTCTCAGGCTATCCCTATGGTATACATGCTTTAAAAATCATCCAATGTGGTACCCAGATAGCAGTCATATAATAATAGCTCCCCATGCTCTTCCATCGCATCATAATCTATTCCGTCGTCAAATTCAGGCTCAGAACTGTGTGTGGAGTACATGCACACTTCTCCTCTTCCATCACACCACAAGGCGAGCTTCAAGAACTCTGTCTTATCCTTTCTCTCTACAAATTTTTCACTCATACACACAACAACAACAACGGCAGCGACAATTTAAAAATCCGCTTCCTGGTTGTCATTTCACTTGACTCAATACGTGTGTCTATAAGCTTGAAGAAATAAAGAAGGATTTCAAAGGGTTCTCACTCAACACCGGCGGTGTTGGTGGATGGATGGATGGATGCATCATTTTCTCGTTGGGGAAGAAGCGTGTAATAAATTACAGGGTAAGGGCGTTAAAAGTTAACAAGATTCTTCGGCTCAGTTTGATTTACGCTGACATCTCCCTCCTCTTATATGAGCTTCACAAACGAGGAGGACGATGGTGGAGAGAAAGAAGAACACCAGGTAATTACTCTGGCCAAGAAACCAACAACTTTAACTCTAACTTTATTACTATTTGACGTCAAACCAATATATGTCCTCCCTTCCAAACCGCCCTGCCGAGCTACATGAACTTGTGTAAGTATCATGCCCCTGCACTATCATAAATATGTGGCTAACTGCTCCTAGCATCATACACATTGATCATCTGATTAGCACATGGAGAACATTACTTTGCGTGTAGGAAGTAAAAAAAAAAAGCTCATACACTCACTTGGTAGTTCAAGTGCGGAGTGGAAACAGTGATTTTTCAACCCGCTAATCCGTTTGTCATGGTGCATTGACAGGAATGCATCAAGCGGACACCCTGTCTGTTAAGTGAAATCATTAATGTAGAAATGCGTAGCATTTGGACGGATGCCACCCATGCACGTTTTTCTTTTACATCCTCGCTTGACACTTGAATTGATTTGCACCTACTTAAACCCATGACAGGGAGGGTAGGATAGATGAATGTCTTAGTGACTACTACACAACTGACTGTAAGGAACAGGATAGATCGGATGACTGTGTGATGCATGCCAATTAATTCAAATAAAGTCTCAACAGTTGTTCTTCCATCGTCTACTCTCTGACGATTTTATTGGCATGGCAAATCTCTGTAATGTTCTTTTACTTGACAGCCATGATATACTTTATATTGCTTAGTAGGCAATTCTATATGACCGTGAGGGAAGCAGGAGTGCTGTAAAAGCCCTTCCATAAAATTAGAATAGCATCTGAATTATTTAAGTGCCAATGGGATTTGTACGTAAGAGCTTTCTCTCAGTCGTAAGTAAGGAACGTGAGAATTTGCATAAAATTCAAGATTTCAATCACTTGCACATACACACATACTTTTATAGAAATAAGAACACATCCTACATCGAGGCAAATGCTCCGCAGCATTCATTCAACCTTTGAATGAATTACTAATCTAGCACATAGTATGAACAAACTAATCGGCTTGGTTTTTGCTCCCATCTAACTCCTATTGAAGAAAGGCATTGAAATAATCGTGTGGTTATGAGGGAGATGATGGTAATAAGAAAACTACAGCAAATATTGCGATTATCATGCTCATCATCCACATTTCTAGACTGTCCGTTGCTGCACTTGAAGCTGACAGGTAAAGGTTAAGTGTGTGATAAGAAGGCTGAGTGTGGACAAAAAGGGATCGTAATTAAAAAGACATAATTTTACTTGCACATATATTTTATCGTACAAGTAGGCGATCTCGTCAGACAGCATAACAAACAGAGCTCGTTTGCATAACAGGCGTACTAATCCGCCTGTTGTACACTATGAAGCAGATCAAATCATAAGATTCAGTTTGTTCACCTCGGCAGCCTTTTTGTAATAATGAAGGAATAGTCATTATGAATCTATCAGGAGTTAAACCGAGAAGCTAGATTGGCTGTGGGTAAGGAGAAGTAAGCATATAGATAATACACTGATGATCATCATGAAAAACGCCTTATCATCTCCCTTGAACCACCTTCGCCTACATTATTTTCCAATTATCAATACATGGGAAATAATTTATCCACTCTGTTCCTTTTTCTCGTCTTGCATGCCTACGTGTGTACATAGAGAGGTTTTAAAAGGCTCGATGGAGGAAGATTTACGGGTGCAAGAGTTCATGGAGCTTGTCCAGCCCGCACCCGCTCACTATCGACCTGATTAGTGTGTGAATATACAAAGCGTGCTGGCAGTTCAACTTTACAAATCAGCCATTATCAATAGGAGGCATCAGTATTTCATTAATACACTTGTGTATATACACAAAAAGAGAATGAGTACGAGAGACGAAAATCAGATGAGGCAACTAAGCCATTGCACATGGCTTTAGCAAGGCAACCCGAAGGTGTAAGTAAACCTCATCATGATCATCACAGTGGCAAGCATCTTGTTGCTTCTCTCCTTCCGACAACATCAGGCTCCTACAAGTCGAATTTATGAACGGCTTCTTGTGCATTATATCAACCTGAGGCAAGGTTGTACAGCGTAATTTAAGCCCAAGCGTGTCATGATGTACTATCCCAATAAATTGAATCCATTATGCTCTTTGTCAAGTATAATTCACAAGATCCTGTTTGTAATGTGCGCTCACAGTTGAATTTTATTTGAAATGTGTGGCCATTTTCATTCCTCTCCGGCCATATGGGAACGATGTAAGGTAAAATGTGAACAAAAAAGGTTATCTTCACAGTCGCATTTTAACCCGACCCAGTTCAGTGTACCACAAGGTTATAAAAACATGACAGCAGGTTTTCCACAATCTCCTTCCCTCACTCTTCCTTATCAGCACCTTATTTTTCTCCTGTCTGCATACTCTATACGTCAATCGCTCATCGAAGACAATTTTGGAAGATGGAACGCTTCCATTTCAAGTTGATGATGATGACGATTTCTTCAATACTTTACACTACAACAAGTGAGGCCCCATTATGAATTCACAAATGAGATGAATAGAAATTACAATGGAAAAATCATGTAGGTGGATCAATTTTTTCTATTCATATTTGAATAATTGATGGTGATTGTTGTACAGAACAATAATAATACTCATCAAGAATGGGTTCGTGTGCAAATCTGTGCGTAAAATAATTAACTGAGAAATGATAGGCAAGAATAGCAGAGGTGCAAATCCAGCGGGACGAGTTCTTAAATAAAGATAGATTGAAACATTTTTCCGCATGCATAATATACTAACTTGCAGAAAAGCAGAATATGACACGATTAGTCTACAAAGTCTTTTTCTACTCGTATACTACCCTCGTGAACGTGTTTAATTACAAGTTGAACGTAATTTGCACCTGAATAGATTACAAATGTAATGGTTGAGGGCGACCGGCCGTTGTACTTAGGAATTATAACAGTGGAAAGTCGTCCGTATAACAGCAGTACATGAGAAAGTACAGAGGAATATAATTGCAATTAATTTGTTGTGACAGAATGCAATGTATACATATGCATGCCAACCATCCCATCAACAGTTACTGACCACATAGACGTATTTATTGCTTCTATGGAGAATTATCCCTTTATGACTTGAAAAAGCCGACAAATTGGAATATTTATGAACGCCATGCATCATCAACTTATCCTGATATAATATGCAATAGTAATGCGGACAGGCTTGGAATTTTAAGAGAAATGTTATCCTTCATTATATTATGTGTATCTGCGCAAAATGTTCAGCGCAATTTCCCATATGCCTTCAAGTCGAGTCCCAGTAATTATTACTGTGGTTAATTGGAATGATAGGAAGTATCTATTGCGCAGTAAGCCAAATGTTAGAGGGTCCTTTTCAGCACCTAGCCAATTGGATTGTTGCTTGTTTCCATGATTGTTGTGTAATATTAATAATAACAGTGGGAAATTGAAGGAACAAAGTGTAGGTAGGAAGATTATGGCTCACTGAGTGGAAATAGATTGGAGGTTATATGAAGAAAATTGACTCAAATGGCTCATAACTAGAAGTTAATACGTGTGAGAGACGAGTAAAGAATAAAGACTTAACAATATGATGGGAACTCACCTGTTTTAGTTACCTTGAGGATATAGTGTCATTTAGTGACTCCCTACTCTATCATTTCATGTCAGCATATCCCACTTATATCCTCAAATGATAGTGCAGGGACGGGAGTAATGAGTCCATCAGTAGATTGACAGTCCTGTGCTATTTGCCAAAATATGATTCCTCCACGCAATTTTTCTGTCTCCTCCGTATAAACTAACCACTTGGATAATTGGAAGAGTTATTACTCGCCCTGGCTACTAGTTTGTTAAACCCAATCGTCCACCTCGTGTACATCAAACAGCTTGACAAATGCCAACAGTAGTGCTTGCCAAAATGGTGTCAGCAGTGAGTGCACAATGTGTTTTCATTGCCCACAAGAATTTTTCCACGTAATTTTTCAAAGAAATTGGCAGGGAATAATTTGTAACTTATTAGCAAAGCATAGGAAAAATGTATGAAAAACATGGTCAAAGTAATCTCTCACGAACAACTTAATCTTCTCACACGTAGCCTGCACACATACAGCTGATGGTTCTTGTTGCACATGACGCAATTTTACATCAAATTTGCATGAAAGTTGAAAGCTCTTGAGCGTGCTTGTCCCTTACAGAGGGAGCGCACTAAAAAATGGTACTTTGGCTTCACGTAAACGACGCCACACTAGGACTCTAATTAATCCCTAAATCATACGAGTTAATTCATTGCTCACTACCAACACCTAATGAGCTGCCTTTATGCCCTGTCATCCCGACCATTGAGTGCAATAAAATTCTTCTAGGTAAAAAGAAAAATTATTCAAAACAAGCAGGAGCAGCGGCGGCGACTCTTCTTGGCTTGCTCCTCTTGGCTTGACAGCTTGACTGCTCCTACTGCCGTCGTATTTTTTAAACTACAAGACAACGTTTCATGAAATTATCATTGACGTCCGTGTATTTCTCTCACAAACTTCCAAAAAGTTTGTAGGGGTTTCATGCGCACAGTTGCTACCTGACGGAATGGAATGTCGTGGTGAAGATTAACAATGACTATAGTATTCAGGGATGCATTTCATGAATCCAACTCGTCGTCACCTCATCACGATTTAGAGAACAGTAGTGCATGTATACACGCACTTTGTGGGTCAATTTGTTTTGCGTTGATTTAGAGGCGAAACCGTTCGCACGTGAATGGGTATACGATGATGCAGATGACGATGAGGGTTGTTGTTCGATTATTTTGAAAAGTGAAGGGCGCCCTTGTTCTTGTCATGCTCCTTGTTCATTAGAATATTGTTAAGTGCCATACTTAATGCACTTCCTCTTCTCACTACTAATCTGATGACCTCTTGGAAATCTCAAACTCATTAGTATGTGTGTACAAGTGAGCATTTGATTATAATCTCTCACGCCTTCTGTCCTATTGAGACAGACGAAACCACACACCTATGCACCTTGTCACATTGTATTTGCAAATCTCACATGCATACAAATATTGATGCTCTAACATACGTCAGTCCTCTCAAAACCGTCAAGCCCACTCATGCCATTCTCTGGGCCACTACAAGGCATCACAAACCCAATGACTCTATTAGTGCATCATTAATTATTCACTCCGACGCTTCCACATGGAGCCGACGCCCTCATCACTCAACATCCATCAAGCCCCGCAATACGTTTCCAGGCGTACAATTAAATTATTTTGATTTTTCTTCACCCCACACTGTCATCTACTTGTCAAACTAAGTGATTGTTTCCACCGCCGACGCCACTGTACCCTCAGCATACACACCTTCATCTGAATCACTTACTGCTGGTGCCTCCTATATACTCGTTCGCTTTTCATGTTACGAACCCACAGACTGATAGTGCAAGCCGCACACGTGTTAATGAACAGCTTGTCGTTTGTATTGTTCATTGAAAAAAATCCAATGTCACCAAAAGCAAATAAATACTACAAATGAAATGATCATTCTCCAGTTGAAAGCAAGCCCAGATGTGTAACCGGATTTCTCGCTCATTAAAACAATCAAGTAGAATCCTTTGGAGGAGGTTGCGATACGGAACTATGATGAGGATAAAAAGCCGACTTGACAAGTTATGCTTGTAAATGCCAATCATGTGCCTGTATGACTTGATGAAAGACGTGACGAGTTGAAGGTGAAAAAATCCATACTCTGTGCCAAGCACTTACGTGCATATTTGAGCTCGTAATATGCAGAGGACATTTGAGAAAAAGACGTCCAAGATTGCAAAAATCTTTCCGTACGTTTATGGTGAGAAATAAATTAGCGCTTTAAAAGAATTAAGTGAGTCCATTTATGTGAGGCTCAGACTACAGTCGCCATCGAGGATTTACATCCATAAAATGAGGCAAAAAACAACTTATATTGCTGTTTCAGTTACATCACCAATGAACGAACATAAGAAGCCGCTACTATTCACTCCTGGCTAAGAAACACCAAAGCCCATATGGATAATGATGCAACCGCATCAACATTAAATCCAAAGACCAGGTACTAACTTACACTAACTTGACTTCAATTAAAACTGTCCAAAAAGACTGGAATTATTGGCAATGAGCGAGAGCAATAGGCAGTACACACATAAATAAATACATATCTAGTTACCTAGTTTAATTCAACCTGTCAGCCTGCTCGAATTCAAAAGCATAATAAGACAAATTTTTCCACCAAATTTACCAACGGGATTGGATGAGAATTAACAGCAGTTGGTCGTTGATTCTCTAAACTCGATCGAAACATTGGATCTGTTCATTTTGGAATTACCCTTTATGATGATGATGAGACCCGCGTGTAAGGAAAGGTTCCTTACACTGTCTGCAGTGATATGATGATGAGAAGTAGTGATTAGATGAAACCCAATATGGTGACTGCCGGCTCATATTTTATGCAGAGGCTCAAATGAAAGAGTCTCTTATTAGACATACACTTCCCTCCCATAAATTTCCTCCATTGTCTTGTACATTTCACATTGTGTGATGACGGGAGCTAATGTTTTTCAGAGGACGGGAACCACTCTTTGAGACGCCTTATCATGAAGTTACTTTTCGTAGGATCTTTTCATGGAATCATTGGTCATTCTCAGGTGAATTCCTTTGGCGTGAGTAAAATAACACCGTCGGTGGAGGGATGAAAAATCTCTCATCATGCGGTCCTTTGATGCTACTGTGAGAGAAGTAACTTAGATTTGCATGCGAGCTCAAAGTAATTGGCGACAGAAGATCGAAAGGGTCGGGAGTGAGAAAATAATTATGACGTGCTGATGATGGCAAAAGACATCAACATTGGAGAGAGAATTGGTTGAAATGGATGGGCATATGTGTGCGTGTGATGGCAGGGTTGGCCGAATGGCAAAGGGGAATAGACGGGGCATGTAGATACGTCATTATTATTGCTTGCTTTAGTGTATGCGGCCTTATCTCTCTGTCTGTATACACCCACTTTGTGAAGCTGTTGGATGGAGGAGGGAAAATATATTGCAAAACTGCTGACAGATAAGGTGAGCATTGTAGAAAGAAAAAAGGACTCCGCTTCATTTATTTTATTGCCGTTGTTCCTCCTGGTCGACTTCGCGGCTTTGTTTCTTCTTGGCATTTATCACGGCCCACGTGACAGCTCCTGCTGGCTCCACCATCGAATTATTAATGGCTACTTACTCCATACTATGACAGTCCTCCCTACCCTACACAACAATTTTCATGTCCATTTTCCAGCACATTCTATTACCCAGTGTGTATCACATTTCACACACACACCACACTCGGACGCATAGGCAGGCATACAGGAGGCATCACCATCTCTCTTCTCAAAAGTCTTCAAGTTTTCTCGCGTCTCAGCAAGGCACCACGAATACTTTATACACACGCATTATATACACTTCCACTTGGTATCCCCAGCAGAGTTTCGACTCTCTGACATAGATAACAGCCTCACACACAAGATGATAATATAGTGGAAAAGATGCTCTCCTCTTGTACTAGCCCATAACTCATGTTGTGTTAAAATTGCTATATGCCTCAAATCACGTCATCCATTTTAATACAATATTATTTAAACAATACTAAGGCGAAGAGGGAGAGAGAGAGAGAGAGATTTACATGTTTTTAAATTAAATCCTGTCAGGATCCATTTCCTTAAATGGGCACAATCCCCAAGTCTCCATCTTTTTAACGCTCTCAACTCAACATCCCATCCGCTTGTTGTGACCACTGAACGATTGATTCCGCAATTTATGGCCTTGTGTCTTGCCTTAACTCCTGCTTGTGTAATGCTACCTCCACCTAATAACAACAAATGCCCTTCACTCCTGTGGCATAACTCATTCCGCCGGTCTCTAAGAATCCCGTCTTGTTGAAAGGATCCCAACAATATTAGCTCTGCCCACGCCACTAACGCTACCTTTTCTGTAGCGTGCCGTTCAATGAAGGAATTCTTTGCGCAGTATTTTAAACGTCTTATACAGTCTATGACGGAAGGTACAGAATGCGGTTCAAATTGAAGACTCTGATCACTTCAATTCACACACGGTGTACTCAGGCTTGAATTCATTCCAATACCAGCCGGTAAGTGCAAATATCATAATTGAATTCAAAAGAAGTCGCTTTATGGCACCGAACAATGCCCATGTAGATTGTAATAGTGGTGGAAATAAAGGTGGAAGTAAGTAGTATGATTTGAATAATTAAACTCATCAAGATGACCTTTTAAGGCTTATTCAATCGGCAGGAAATTTTTAAAAATTTAGCATAATAATCGGCCTCACTCAAACGTTTGCAGTGGCTTCCACTACCTTTGCTTAAAATCTATCTCTCTCTTTCTTAAAGGATAAAGTTTTGTATTAAAATGATGTCTTCCCTTGCTGTAAAAAGCGAAGGTGGTTTTCTCTCATCTCAGCATCTCGTTTTTCCCGTGATTTGGGATGATTTTTTTCGTCTGAGCACCAGGACAGGGCAGGAAGGACGGTGAGTAACATTGGGATTGGAGTTGTGCCATCAAATCAAGAGAATCTTTTTGATCTTTCATCCGGGAAAAAGGAGTCAAAGAATCTGACTTGAGCTAGTCTGTGACTGTGGATGAGAAAGGATCTCGTTTGATATTCACAAAGGAGCGAGAGCGAAAGTCACAAGTTGATTATTTTTTCGGGCAATAAGTTTATTGGGTGTGGAGAAATCAATAATGATTTTACTGCGTCACTTCATCCATCCACTTGGTCTTTGTGGATCAACAAAGGCACTAAGGTGCGGTACCTTTTACCAAGTGGCTATGATTACGGGATTGAGTCATACGCCTCCAGACTCGTCGGGTATTATGAATGGAATGCATGGCTTTGATAGCTGGTAGGAAGAAGACAAGATCCTTTTCTGTCAAATTTTCTCTCATATTATTGGAAAGACTGCAATAAAAACTTTCCCCTAATAATATATACCGATGTATGTGCATCAAAACTCGCTCGTGTGCTCATTATTAGTCCCCCTTCTTGAAATATGGAAAAAGAAGGGAGTGAATGTGTTGTTATTCCTTCCTCTTTCATCTCCTTTCACTGTGTTTCCACTTGTGAGCATTGAGATGGTGTGTACAAGGCCAAATCATGCATGAATAACAGGTGAAAGCATCAGGTTAAATGTGAAATGCTCTATCCAGAAATGAAGCCTTGCAAGGTTCGTGAGCATAGTAGTATGGAAACTGTACAACAATACAATGGTACTGAAATTTACCTCAGAAAAATAGGAATGGATAGCATCAATGCCCGCCTACTTTGCCCTCCAACGTCTGTGTTTGGCTCTGCCTGTCCTATGTGAGTTAAAGGGTTATAGTTTGCTCACACGTAATAAACTATTGCATGCGTGCGTAATAATAATGTGATGGATGATTATCACACACACAGTCTCTCCCTCGAAAGTTAATGATTAGTAAAGCAGCCAGGTAGGTCGAATGAAGCATTTGGGGAAGAAGTAGTGCCAAACGAGTGTGTGTGAAGTCTGGATAATAATAATATGTGGTGAAGCATAGAGTGTAGAAGGCAAGCTAGCAATTATTTTGATGAGCTTCCTCTATTATTAATTTATTCTTTACATAATATATGACTTCATTAGAATTTTTTTTCCTCTGAACAAAAGAGGAAAGAGAACAAATCTCAGCTTCGTCCTCCAGCAACGGCAGCGAGAAAGATAGAGAATCTTGGGCATTCATCTATATGTGAATCCTAATTTGCCAATGAATCAAAGTGCTATAGATGCCGCAGGTAGTGATAAGTTATGTTTCAAAGTCTATGCAGCAATGACATACGCTTATCATGGTAATATCTCGTTAAAAAACTACCCACAAACTACAGATTGAACTCAGGTAGTTCCCAGTATTGAAAGGACGAGCTATCAATACTACCCACTGCAAGCAGTACAAACAAGTCATCATTTAAAAGTCTATGGAAAATATAGCTTAGAGAACCTGCAATCAATTTTATGACTACATTATTTATTCTTCTTGTCCAACGTAATTACATGGAGCAGTAGGGAGGATCATAGAGGGCATAATTACTACGGTGGGCAGAAGATACGTGTGAGGATGAGCATTGCAGATTTGTAGTAAACGGAAGTAAGTGAATTGAAAGTTAGATTCAGTGTGAGCTGCAGAAATGATTCATGCATGTGATGTTTCCTATCGGAACTACCATGATACTCATTCTGCAGTTCGTCCATGATAATCATGATTATTCATTCGCAACTGCAGTTGTAATAATTATTAGGCGGAATACTAAAAGACAGTATTTGTCCTCTTGTAATGATCATGACTGTGGTTTAGAATTATGTAAATCGTGTAACCACACAATGGTACAGCTGGCGCTTTTTCCTTTGAGAATAAGCGGAGAAAATTGTAGCATTGCCATTAGCCATATTTTTCATTTATCAGTCGGCAATAAAGGACCGGACGAGTGGAGCATTGGTAGAGGAACATACAAGTCAACATTTAATTTATGACTTCATCCCAAGGAATTATTAAAGTTGTGTGCTAGCATTCATCCTTGTCTCTTACTACATGTAGTCATCATCGGTCAAATTTATTGCATGCATGATTGCCATTGTTGTGTGTGCGGAATGTAACAAGTGTTGGGAATGCACTACCCCGACTACAGTGCGTCCGCACCTAAGAGTACGCAAGTTGGGGGAAACAAGGCGTATATGCATGGACATTTCAATAGTGAAGGTAAAGAGTAAAGTGGTGCTATGATGATGGTGAGAGAAGAGATAGCAAATGGTGAAAATTCTAACGGCGGAACCACGAAGAAGCGTGTCATTAACTCTCAGAACGTGCAATCGAATAGAGTCACAATTTGGATGGTAGTCTTTGAAACTGTTGATGAATTGTATACTTGACTATGAGGGGTAATTGCACTTGGCCTTTAATACATGCTTTGGACCACAGCGTTGATAATAGCAGGTCTACAGAAGAGCAGAAGAAATGAGTGGTTTCCTCTCCAGACTCCCATTGTTTAGTGCGGCAAAAAAGCAGTTGAACTTGGCCAAATGTAATAATTTAGCGAGCGGAGAGGGTGAGTAAACGGCCATTAAGCTGCCCAGCCCTCTTGCCATCACTTGCATACAGATGACTTATTGCTTCCTTATCTTTGCTCAGATATCCAGTTGGAACCCGATGAAGACTCCCTACTTAGAGAGTTTTGTAACTTGTTTAATATTCTCTCATAGGTGCAAACCACTGGACATTCAGATCATGTGAAGTTTCCTCACCATATATTTTTTTTCTTGTATCTTTTGTTCTCCTTGTGTATTATTTAATAAAGGAAATGGTTTGTTCAATCCTTTGCACTTGATAATTATCATCAAATGTGGAGTTTCAACCAGGCTTGAGTTGGTAGTCGATACTGACCTCGAAGGCACAGCTAGGGCGTGATGGATCTCCAGCTGTCAAACGAAGCTAAAAAAGATGACAAAAAAGATACCAAAGTTGTAGATTTTGTTTGGCAAGAGCAGATAAAATGGACCGGATGTCAAATTCTAACAACTTTGATGGGCAGTTTACCCCTAAATATTACTGGAAACCATTTTTAGTGAGCGCATAATCCGTGAATGCACCTCTCGCTCATCATCTTGTCAACCTAGTAATCTTTTTCTCCTTGAAGTAGTGAGCACAGTAATTTTGCACCTCATTCAAATTTCATGCGTGGAGATTTTTATGACTTTATCTTGTAGAAGCTTGGAACAATATTCCCTGCCTGCATTCATTCACTTATACACATAGTTAGGCTCTACATGCAAAGGTCTGCAGCCCATGAATTCCTTTTAATCGCTACCTAGTGCCGCATACGAAATGACCATTAAAGATGGACCGATAGTCTGCACGCTGTTCCCGTATATAATACTTTAAGCTCCTGTCTTAATTACACATCACGTACAGTAGCTGCTACAGATGAGTATCACTGTACGGCTCACATTCACATCTTCGCTTGTCAGAAAATGCCAACAAGTGAATGCAGTGATGATGACGGCCATGATAGGGATAATTGGGAGGAAAAATGTTAAGTGAATATTAGCTTAATAGATAACGACAGGGAGGGATGTTTGTGCGTGCATGGAGGAGTGCGTGTGTTCACGAATGGACAAGAGTTTTAACTAAACATACACATACCCACACGGAGGTCACACAATTATGACTGATAAGAGATGTGAATTTTCCCAACTAATAAATCAAATGAGGTCCTCGTGAACAAACTCACACGCAGACCCACACAAGCACACAGTCGCCACATCGCATCATCATCCGAATCGTATGGGAAACTTTTGACTTCCAATTTGGTATTTATTTTATTAATGTTGAGTGAATGTGCTACTTGATGTAACACGAAATTGCGGACTTCCTGCCCTCCCAGAAGTTAATGATAGAGTTTAACACTTGAATTACACAGCTTCGGATGACAAGTAAAATTACAGTTATTCTTCTTGAAGCCTCACTAACCGCTCTGTGCAGAATTACATCCAAGTGTTCATTTTGACTGGAGTAGGAGCATAATCGTCGCAATTATTTGCAAGGCTGTGGATTGTGAATATGATGTGATTTCTAGCATGGAGTACATTGTATTAGAAAGTTGATGTCTATTCAATATTATTTTGAAAACATTTAGCCGAGAATCACACGAGAATCTCCCCGCTGAGGACATTTTACTATCTTGGATTTGTATGTACCAAAATTTTACTCACAACTCGTTGGGATTGTTTGAGTTTTTATCTTTTCATCTTGTGCCGTAAAACAAATCTACGTTCACTCATGTTGAGAACCAGAACAAATAAGACCACATGTGACGGGCACAACCGAAATTATTATCCTGCTCCATAAATCAGCAAAGAGTTCAAAGCAAAACTACAGTTATTTGCATGTAGTGGACAAGTAAGATTTTTATGCATACTTCTCTATTAATCAGGGCTTAAAGGAGTAGTAGGCAATTTGCTCGGTACGACGTAGAAATATATACGTCATCGTAAACATAATTTTAACATGGGCTGCCATAGGAATTTTCACGTTTACGCGCGTTACGTTTGTGTTACGTTGATTTTAGCAAAGTGTCTAGTATGTTCACATGTGCCAAACGCATATCTTTTAGAGCAATAATTTTAGTAACGTGAGCACAAAATTTTAAAAGATAATCCATGCAGGTCAACTTGCAGATAGGCCAGAGGGTTTTAATATCAGTCGTCGAAATGAATCTTCTCGTAATGTTGATATATGTAATTTTATTTGTCGAAAAAGTGCTAATAGAGTTTAGAACAGGAATGATGGGAGGAGTGTAATTGTAAAAATGAGTATAATGATAGTAATAATAGTGTAGGTCTAGTAGTATGGATGATGTGGTCTGCATTTGTCTGTGTGTGGTTTTTTACAATGATATGATATGATGCAAAGATAGAGAAGGACCCAGTAAGAGTTAGGAGAGAGACCGGTCTGTTATTAACATTTCCTTACAGTGCCAAAATAATATTTCTTCTCAACATTCTTTTTCCTTTGAAGAAGGGAAAATTATGGGTTTAACGGCCAGTTGAAAATTGTGACGAACACGAAGTCTTTATTTCCAACACGCAAATCACTGTGTGCGGCCATCCAGTCAGTCCTCAACGTTGTACGTGGATAGTCTTTCTTCTCTTCTCATATTTATTAGCTCGTTGTCCACCCGACATTTCGTCACTCTGTTGTAGAAAAGATACGTATTAGATACACACACATAGCCACACCAGCACTCCTTTGATTTCACTACCCGCTCCATAAATTGTCGTGTTGTAGTACAGCACATGCATTACTGTAATTGGAATATACGCTACCCTGTTGCTCTGTGCGGCATCAATGGCCAAATGAGCTACGAGGGAGTAACTTAACGCACATGCAAACAGATGTGCCCTTACCCGTAGAATACAATCAAGTGCATCCTTATCATAATAGTATGAGGGTGTCAAGTCGGCAGTCATAAAAGGGGGACCAGAGAAAATCAAGCAGGCAGTTGTAATCGTAACAAACGTATGGATGCATACTCGAAGAAAGAACACCCATGATACGAAAGCTGGTCCACACCATAAACATGTAAATATATTGCTGTAAATCTCCCCTGGAAAATAGACTGGGAGCAGAGACGAAATGGTGGTACACATGTAAAATAGATGGAAATGGTAACGGTTCCGTTTACTAAACTTTGAATGGAACATGCATGTACATTTGCCAGCGGTGGGGATGAGCTAGGTAATGTACAAGTGTGTAATGTACAAGGAGTTATGAAAATTGTCTATGTGAAACTAGAAGAGCGTAAAAGACTCCATTTTGACGTAATTTTTCATTTTTATGGACCACAGTAACGCTTTGTTACGTCTACTGGGTGCGATTATTCATCTTTTAGGGATGAGAGAGTTTTATTATACTCGTCTCTCTCTCTCTCTTCCAGTAGCACTTTCGCCTTCATTCTACTAACCACTGCCGCCGCCGCTATTGCTCCAGTAACAGCACAGCATTACGATTACTAAGTAATGGGCACCTTCCCTTGTTTGTACTCTGTCATTTGTAAGCGCCCCGTGTGTATGTTCATCTCCATACGTAACAATGGATATTATCAGACCGGATACTATCCTGAGAGAGTAGTACTACCAATCCTGTACTTTTACTCCACACACATCTCTCTCTAACATGTAGACTCAAATATGCAGCTGTTTTCTTCTCTCGTCCTACCATCCCCTCCTGTCATGCTAACACATTCATTTTCATATTCCATGTAATTTTGCATTACACCGAGAACTTTATCAAAATGTTACATGAATATACGGTGATAAACTAAAAATCTTCTCTCAATCTCCTTCCACTCACTCGGCCTCCAATGCCATCTTCCCTAACCGCCGCTCTTTCCTATCTGAGAAGTTCCATTTCGTTTAAATAGAGAGTTTACTATTGAAATATTTAGCCAACCCTTGAGAAATTTCGACATTTATGAAATTGCAATTGAGGCAATTCAAGGACAGTTATTGCATGTGTTTCATGGACATAGTATCGCACTGGAATATACCCATGTAGCACAGCCTTCACGTATTAACGTGTATGGATGGTGCAAACAGTTAACGTTGCATTATCAACAAAAATATTATGTAAATTTAACGTCAATCTTTCGCCATGTTGAGCCTAGTTAATTGGTCAAATATGAAGCACTAAGCTTTCGTCATTTTCAAGTTCATTATCCATCCATGAGTTTGATGTAAGGTTCAGTGGCAAAATAATGGACAATGAAAATTAGCGAGGTTCTCATTATCTATAAGTCAAACTGCTCATCGTCGCTACGCGCTTGAATTGCTCGCATTGCGTCCGACTTAATTAAAATTAAATTTGTGATAAAGTCCTGTGTTAAATTCATTCAAAGACCAAGACTATTAGCGTACAGCAGTATTGAGCGATGTACTGTATCAAGTACCAAAGAAAATCATGAGCCAGAATTTAAAACTTGGAAGTTTCAGGAAAAAGTTGCTTAGAATGTAATTTTATTTCTAATTATAATTTTGAACCCTTTCATTATACGTACTTGAATTATATTCAATGGACGTGCAATTTTTTCTGGATTCCAAGCAGAAGTTCTACTTCCCCTAGACGACCGCCAGTGAGCTGACAGACCGACAATCAAAGAGAAGTTTAGTCGGAGCTTGGAGGTTCTTGAAAATAATTAAATTTTTCGTGCATTAAGCCGTTACTCATGCCTGTTTGTTTCTTTTTTAACATTCAAAACTCACTGGACTTGGTTATAGAAGCGAGACGGCGGAAGTTTGCAACAATCAGAATATTTTAAAGTGATATATTATTGCGTGTGCCTTAGCCTTAGAAATATGGAGTCAAGCGTAATACATGATTGGTGTCGATGTCGATTTGTAATAATTATTTATACACCTGATTTCATTTAAAGTGAGTATTTGAAAAATAAGAATAAACTTTGAATTTATTTCAATTTAAATGGATATATTATGCCGCCAATGAGTCCTAACCGACCGCCATTATAAGGCGAGTTTTCTTTCGTCAAAATTACGCATACAAATTGACGCTAAAGCCACAATCTGGAGCGTGAAAGTTACGTAAAATCCACTAGCATTTTTCACGTTTTCTAGGCGGACATTTGACTATATAGTCACGTTACAGTGCACACCACAATTGTTCATATATTTCTGATGAAGAAAGAAAAGAGATATTCGAATCATTTCTAGGCTGTTAAATAGAGATAATAGGCAATTTGCTGACCGACAACGTAACTATGGGATACGCAGAACGTGTAACATAAAACTGTTTACACGTTTTACGA
>JAQIWI010000712.1:0-24095 GCA_034698825.1 Deuterosminthurus bicinctus | reverse complement strand
ACCACAGTAAATACTAGTATGAGGTTCGCAATAGGCATGACGCCTCGGCGGGCTCAGTGTGATACTCTCTATAGAGTTTTCACCGAGCACCTCAAATATAATAAAAAACTAGAAGCAACAGGCTAGTATAATTGCTCCGGCACAAAATCATAAATTATTGATGATAATATCCTGTATAATATTAAGTGCTGCATTTCAGACGCTTCCATAGCTATCCCGACTTTCACTGGCACCTCAAAATCAACACTACAACAGAGTTGCTGCAAAAGAAGGATTTGAAGACGTAGCTACTGTGCACAACACAATGTGTGGTAAGCAGGCCTGCACTTGAAGGTCTTTCCAGAAGTGATAGCACGTCCAGGGGTGAATGCGAACGCCGAAATAAACTTTTATCTACTTGTACACCTATGTCCCTTTAGTTGGGGAAAAGATGGAGAAAATCATCATTATGAGTTGGTCACTCAGCCATCTACCTGTATCGTTTTGTTAGAATGAACTTGGGAATGGACACTCATAAACACATACGCACCAACGGATACGCCTTGCAGCGTTTTTGCTTGAAACACGAAAGCTATCAACTAATCCTTTTCCTCTCCTTTCATATTTTCTCTTTCAATCCTGCTCAGCTCAAGTGGCTCCACACCATGATGTGGATGCATTTTCCGGCAGTAGATCTGTTGGTGAGAGCAAATTGGATCCTGTGTACAACTCCTCTGATTAGTCTTGTATGATCTTAGTACGTGATGTCACACCATAGAAATTGGTATTACACTCACACGCTTCCAATACAAGGCACAACACTCCGATAGACAGCCATATATGTGTCAAGTCTTGAGTATAGCATGGTCATGGGCGCAAAAACTATGTTCAGGAAAGCTAATTAAGTTAAAACAAGTCCTTATCTTTTTCTCTGCTACACACAGTGAGAGAGAGAGAGCGAAAACACAATCATCAGCATTGTGCGACACTCAATTCCTCAAGGTTGCTCCGGTATGTTATTTGTTTCCTTTATACGACTTACAACTAACGCCCATCGAGTTTATCAACGTCTCAGCCAACTTCTGTGCTTCTCTTTAACTGTGGAGAAGACACATTCATTTCACTTAGTTCTGGCTGGTATCATCCTCATCCTCTTTCTCCCGTTCAATATACCTTTAAGTAGATAGCATCATCAGATGTAAGTGTGTGAGAGACCATGTTGGAGTTTTGTACATGCTCAAAGTATATGGTAACTTTTTTCTTGGAAAGTCTTCGTGATAGGATTAGAGAATAGGATACAGTGTAGCTTCTTGTTCGTCATTCTGAAGGAGATAAACAATTTTATAGTTGAGTAGAGGAAACTGGGCGTGAGAAATGAATCAACTTGAACTGTCTCATGAATTTATTTCCCTGTCGTCAATTTCCCTTGCCTTGGTGATGTTGATGATGCAAATTTCATAGTTTTGCTTCCTTTTCAGCTCCCCTCCCCGTCTCTCTTCTACAGAATTTTCTTTTGGCTACGTGCTGTCAAGTATTTTAGACAAAGTAATTTAAATCTTGATGTGTACCCTGAATTTCATTCCGTTCTGTTGTACTGTTGATTGAATCCTGTAGTAGGGACTTAATTACTCTCGCGGTGCCTTTCGTTCATTTAACTACTGACAAAATACACTGGGGAAAGTACAGCAATGTAGTTATCTTCTTTTTCTTCGTCATCCTCCTCCTGGTACTCTCTCCCCCGCCTCCTAATCTGCTTAGCAATGCTTCTTACAATTCAGCTCCAACTATTTCGACAAACTTTTCTTTCTCTTTTAAGGCTTCGTCTTCTCAAACTTTGCCTATTCAAACGTTGAATTAATTTGTTCGAAAACTCCCCACAAATATCAAATGACTCTGCCGATTTCTATTTCCCTTAACTTCCTCCCTCCATTATAGTTTCCCTTCTCAGGTTTTTTCAGCTACCCTCTTACATCATTCGTGCCCGATATGTAAACTGATGAGACCAAATTGCGCATACGTGAGGCTGGAATAAAGTAATAGGCAGTTTGCGAAAATCAACGTAGCACTAACGTAACGCGCGTAAACGTGAAAATTCATATGGCAACCCATGTTAAAATTATGTTTACGATGACATATATTTATACGCCGTGTCTCGCAAACTGCCTGCCCCCCGCTGCCTACCCACGCTGCGAGAGAAGGATTTCGTGCCTCATGCACAAGATATCGAAGGAACTACGTACATATCAACAAAGCCTTGGAGCAAACCATTTTTGAAAGCTGAGACGTCAGATAATACGTTTCTGAAATCAAAAGGTGACTTCAAGGGGGTACACAAAATTTCAAAACCCAGAGCTGGCATTTCCGAATATTTTAGAGTTAACTGTTGACATCTCCTTTTGATTTAAGACGCATTCACTAGTGTTTCAGCTTTCGAAGGCTATGCTCCACATATCTCTGGGTTGGTTTATTCCGAAGATACAGGTGCGCAAATTTTAAAAAGTGGTTTGTAAAAATGTAATTATGTTAAAACAAATCCATATTTTCTTTACGAGTTTTAATATCTCAGTCAACTGAGAGCCACTGTAAAGGGGGATACTTCAAAAAATTACCCCTAAACTCTAGTTTCAGGTTGGTACTCCAATGACTACGGTCCTCCAAAATGCAAAAAGTTGCTAAATTTAAAGGTGCAAACCTACCGTGGGCCATCCTGTGGGTTAAGCACGCACATCTTCCTTTGTGACTTGCGCTGTGCATCCAATTAGCACTCGTTCATTCGAATTACAGCCAACCCTACTGCTACAATAATAGTCATAATCTTATAATCATCATCATGATGGTATTAAGCCTGTCAAAATGTGAACTCTCTCAGCTCTCTTTCTGTCATAACAAGTTCATGTACCGCATCATGGCGATACAGCCTAAGCATTTTCCACACCATCACAGAGTGTTACACATGGGAAATGCCACTAAATTTCTAAATCCAATTAGTCCACTTATGTTTATAACTATGCCATCGGTAGATTAACGACAAAATTTTAGTAGCACACCTTGCTCTACTCAGTGACTCGGCTTATAAGGCCACCGGCGCAATTCATTATCGTGGAAATTGAATCACAAGATATATGAGTGTACGACGAGCTATTTCCACATATGTAGGAATTTCGTGGAGAACAAATCTCGCCAGTAATATGATGAGAAAATGTTCCAAGCATTGGTCGTTCAAGCCATATGAGTGGGGAATACTTTGAAAAAAACATGTACAACAGCCAAATCATTCTCCTCGTTTCATTCTCAAACATTTCAAGAACAAAGTGTCAATCTGCATTTGTACACAGAGGGATGTGTCAGCAACGGTTGTAACTCCTTCTCCTTCGCTTTGTGCAACTCTCACCGTCACAGAGAGTAACTGAGGTTGACAGCAGGAGAAGCACTCAACACGTCTACGCTTGTCGTCAGTGTAAATGTGAGGATATTTTATGTTCCAATTGAATTCCACCTTCCTTCGTCAACTTTCTCAACTTTCTCTCGCTTTCACCAGTTGGAACTACAATAAGCTTTGGACTGGAGAATCGTCGACAAATTTCTTAGACATTCCATCGTTCTTTTCTTTGAATGGTCACGAATCGGGCTCGTAGCAGCCGATGAAAAGGGACATTTACACTAAACTGCAGTCACAATAGGATTCGATTAAGTCGAAAAAGGCCCCTTCAATATTGTTTGCGTAGAGCCCCGTTGGCTTGTCAGTGAGAAGTGTGATGCAACCTGAAGTGAAAGTTATGTGTGGAGCGGTAGTGAGAGATAGAAGGCGGCGGTGGGTAGAATGACAACGGAGGTGCGTGCTTTCACTCTCTCATGTTCGCTATCTCTCTCGTTATTGCTCCAGGTGCCTTGCAAGCACAACAACTGTTTTTCCAAATTATATGTACACACATATGGAGTATTAGGTGGCTGTACATAAGGGGGTACATACTGCTTCTGTCGTCTTTTGAAGTTCTACAGAGTTGTCAATCCAGCCAGGAGAAAGCAGTCATTTCACATTTGTTATAGCTTCAGTGCATTATACCGCTTGTGTACGCGTGTTTAATAATGGTCCCTCTCCAAATTAATTTCCCTCCAGAAGTATTTTTAATTCAGTGTGCAAATCAAATTATGAAATTATCCAGTGTGCCGTGCAAAGGAAAGTTTTCTTTCTCATATTATTTCCTTGACAAGAATTTGCCAAGGCTGGCAGAAGAGCCCGCATCGTTTCAATTGGTATTTACTTCATTATCTATCGCTCTGTGAATTCTATGAACTGATCGAACTTCTGCCGTTGCTAATCAACCCTGGAGGATGCACGTTACTTATGGATGCATTCACACGATCGCCTTTCCCGACATAGACACATACTCAGACACAGGAACATCAAACGTTCCATTTCAGTTGTGCCTCGGGTTTTCACCTTTTCCTCTGTCATCAATTAGAGCATCCCTGAGGCCTCATGGCGTCATTGGCAATAAACTAATTTGTGTCTACGTTCTCATGGAGCTGAAAAGGTTGGCATCAGTGATGCTGACACATTAGTTGCATGTGCCGTACCTTGCCCTTGCTCATGGTACAGGGTGCAGCGATGTTGGAAGAACTGTCTCATAGCAACGATCAGAAAAGCCTCCTACCTCGGAAAATCGCTCCTCATTCTATACAATTAATTTACATGTAAATGAATGGGCACTCGGAAAACTCATAAATAGAAGCAGTTAACTCTTCCAGAACTTCCTTTTTTCAAACGGTTGACAGGGCAGACTGAAGAGGAGACAAATCGCGACTTCTGACGATTTATAAATCGTATTATGAATAATTGAAATAATAAATAAATAATAAATACAACAAAATAATAGTGACTTGTTAAACAACAAGTCAAGATAAGTAGTCTTCGACTGACTCTGGATAAGTAATGACATAATAGTACCATTGCTCATTGGCCTTTTATACGGTAGGTAAAGTAGAACAACGAATAATGAAGATGTACAAACAGTTACACTTAAACTAATAAAATAAAATGATGTTCTCTTCCGCATGCGTGAAATGCAAAGAGGAACATTGAAGTACTGTGGGTACGTAATATGCCTGTGCATATTAATCAAGGTAACCCAACTACAAGAGATAAGATTCCATTGCTCCTTCTCTAACGCTTAAAAATGAAAGTGAACACTGAAAATCAATGTCGTTCACTAATTATTTTAAATAATAATTTGAATAATAAATAATGTTATGGTATGGTATTTTGGGTAACTTAAACTTTTCGCCAGCCAGCATAGGTCAGCCGAGGCTTACGCCTATTGCCACTCCCTCACACCGGTCACACTGAGGCTTTGGGCCAGACCGTCGGGCAGGTTCCCCTAGTAAGACCGAGTGCGAGACTCGGTGCTGGTTAGTCATGCCAACAGTATGTACGGTCAGCGTCTATCGGCCACGCACACGTCAACATTCCCTTTTTGCAGCATAGTTGACACACCTCCCCCTTACAGTCCCACCGAAGAACAAGATCCCAGACAACTCACCCGCATGGCAGCCCGAAGCTACTCCTCAGCATCCCCAGTGTCCATATACGGGGGTTGCGCCTTGCGCCCGGCAGACACCCAGTCGTCCAAGAAAGCAATGGGTGACCTACCCTGAGGTACACCAGAGCCTGGTTGGATTTTCCCGCCGGTACTGAGAGGATTCGAACCTCCTTCTCCGGTTGGTGGTGAAACCAATTAATTGGGCTTGCCAACGGCTAGTAGGGTAGTCGAGCCAGAGGATTGAACCCTACATGTGCGTCGTAGTTCAGAGCAGCCGAAGCTCTAACCTTTAGGCTACGGTTGGCATGTGTTAATAAATAATAATAATTTAGTTTATTTAAATAAAAGCAATATGTTGGTAAAATAAATATAATGTAGGTCATGGTGAATCATAAGACGATCGGTAAAACCATTTCACCGGGCCTTGATTACACCGACAATAAGAGTCTCGAATAAGTAGCAATATATCTTAGGCAGAAGTCCTTTCACCTGTTTCCGACAATGAAAGTCTGCATAGATAATGTGAGAAGCCGCAGCGGCTGTGGTAACTGCATGTGAGACCGATGTGCTTAACCAATTTATTCTGTTTTTCTCAATGTTAAAAATTCATTGGGTCGCGTCATCGCGATTCCCACGCAAGCACAGTAAAATCCTTTCAGCCACGAAAGCCTCGTAAATTAGTATTTTATTCATGAAGAACAGGAGGAAGAAAAGTACGTAGGCCATTTGCTTAACATTTCTCGGGAAACCTTCATCCTGCTCACATATCCTACGAATTTAGCAATCAAATATATAGATAGATTTCTGAGGGTTTAACCACGCCTCTACAGTTATGAAAGTTAATTTGATTTTTGACTATCCATTGTGTTCCATTTATGAAGAAGGCATGTACGTAGAGTTGTTTAGGGCGACTATTCATGGGTAAAATGATTATGTCGGAAGGAACTTTGTTTTTTTGCCTAATGAAAGTTGTCGGTGGCGGCCAAGCTCCGTCGGGAATGTCGTGTTCTGATTTTCATTACTTGAACGCGAGGCAAACTCCGGTTACTGCTCTTTGTCCGTAAAAACCTTAAAAGTTTCACAGGATACATAACCTTGTTGTGTTACTGTTTCCATTGCGTGTTTAAACATGAGGTGGAATATAAATGAGCGCCTGGTTTCACTCAAGAAACACGAACAACAATAATTGTTGAATCTCTTAAGCGTATAGAAACACACTCAAAAAGTTGAGCACGCTTGTGAGACATGCCTCTGCCCCTATTTCACCTACTCTTCTTCCCAAGGATCATTTATGCGAAAGCATGACAGCTCGTACAATTGATTTCCAATAAAACACATAACAAGTTTCCATCTCGTTTGACAAACACGGCCCATGCAACCGCATAAAATTACAAGCTCATTGTTTAACTGTAAAACATGAAGAGGCCCATGATAAAAATCCCGCAGTCAGTCTTTGTATAGCAGCAAGTTAAAAACAAGTTTTGAGTTCATGCTGTCGTAGAAATGAATGGAAGAAATGCGTGTGAGGGGACAAAAACGGGCTTACTACTGACGCTATTCTAGCTTTGGTTACTGTGCATTTAGGCCGCATATATTCACAGCTAAAGTCTACGAGGCACAGTTGGATCATCCAAGTAACATCTGGCGTTCTTCCCCGAGCTTCATGCCGATGCTAATGGGAGAATAAAAGGAAGCTAGCTTGTGCTCGCTTTCACCCCAGCACTTTCTTCTTTGCGAATGCACGAGGCAAGTTTCTACTGGACGTGCACTGTGTCTGCATGTGTACACATACTTATGAGCACCACATAAAGATATAAATTCAAAGGATATAGTTGGACGTTAAACTTTATTGTTTTCTCTGTCCAACATGAGAGAACGGGCATTTATAGATTTCTCACAGTGAAAATGAAGGTTAGTTTTTCGTTCTGCTTGAATTAACAACACTCCTCTCGGTTCCACCAGTGTGTTCGTGATATCGTTAGAATAATGTAACATTACAAGCCTCTTTCTTCCAATCACACGCTCTTCATATTGAAACCCATCCACATTTGCACAAACAACCATGTCGTATTTCTGGCGCTTACTCCCAGTTTTATTCCTTCCAATCATTCAACGAATTTCCACTATAAAATACACAATGTAGACGTACGTAAGTGTAATAGAAACAAGTGACAATGTGCTTGACAATGTTTTCAGGAAAATCAGCGGCAGGTCCTATACCTGTTTACCTTCAGAAAGAGGAATAAGCAAGTACGGAATGCTGCAGAGCACAATAGGAATCATTAATAACTACGTATCAGCTGCTTGGCTAACTTTAAAGCCTAGTGTAACACTGAACTACTTCGGAACAATGGGCTTGAAGCTATGCCGCCGTTCCACAGGAAGCCGTATGCAAAGGCTAGGCCATAAATAAATGAACTCCAACACAATCTCTCGCCTGCTCTTTCTTTCTCTCTTTCTCTCTGTCAGTGGATGGCATTGCTGGCTTAAAACTAATTCCAAATAAGCAAATCAGAATTAGGGTCCTTGTAGTCTCTCGAATGAGGGCCGGTAAAAGCAGTAACTGCTTTGACATTCCCATAAGTTTGTTCTTTATTGAGGCAATTGGGATTTAAAATAGGATCAGATACTGAGTGGGTGGTTCAGGGACAGAGAATCATATTCATAGGCTAGCAAGAGGTGTAATATTGGGTTGAAGAGTCATTCTACCGGAACGGACATCTGATGAGCTCTTTCTCTTATGCATATAACACAGTTCGAAGCCACCGGAACATTAGAAATGAACAACGAATTCTCAGTTGTGCTCTCTTTACTCTCCGGCTACATCAGTTTCCGACTTCATTGCCTTCCTGTGGGAAACCTCCGTGCTGCCTCGGTACTGGAATCCCATCCGTCAGCTCATTATATAGCAGAAAGGATAGTTTAGATTAGATATGTCTAACAAAAGCAATAAATTAGGTCAGTCCCTTCCGCAGTTAGAGAATAAGTGAAAAGGGTTTGTTTCAATATTCAGAAATATTTTTTTTTTATTTAAAGCTCAAAAACCGTTAGCTGACCTTCCTACGGCGTGGCCTCACGCCAAAAATAAATCAGGCTTCATCAGACAATATCTACTTTTCCATTGTCATTTCCCATCATCAAAGCTTGAGATAGCAAGTTACATGCAAGCTTGATGGGCTCATTCGTTAAACTCATACAGCGAGTTGTTAAAATGGATCGAAATGAAAAAGAAAGATTGCAAGACATCAAGGATGGAATTGAATTTCATTCGATATTGTTAAATTCAAATTTACAAAAGCTCCATTCTGTTTCCAGTAATGGAGAGTCTTTTAACAAATATTTGTAGAAGGTACTACAACATTATGAAATTTGATATCCGTGATTAAACTCATTTAAAACAACATTAGCTGGAGAACAGAGGCAAGAAAGGATGAAGGCCATAGAGAAATCGAGTGAGAACTTGAAATATCAAATTGCCTAAATCAGTCATGTCGACTATTCCGATGGAACCGTTTATATCAATCGACGAAGCTTGATTAATACAAAGAAACTTACCTGAATTCGTTTTTTTTTTACAGGGGGTTTGCAGATTGATTCCCTGTGACAATGTTTGGGAAAAGAAAATTGTTAAAAGTTTAAAAATAAAAATGGGGCGCAGGATCGTTTTTCTTGATAACTCTTAGAACACACAGAGTACTGAGAAGCTTGAGGCTGTCCAAATGACACAGGCAGACACTTGTTGTTGTAAAGATCTCACTGTTTACTGCCTTTATGGCCACTTAGAAAGTTGTATAGACGAAAGTTTATTAAGTATGTACGTAGTCAACTACTCAGACACGAACGAAATGAGGAAACGGGTAATTACGAGTTGGATTCAACTTTCTCTTTACTGCAGAGATTGGATTTGTTGGGAGATGATGCGATGAATAGACGAATGATAATGGTGTAGTCGTGAGCTTTCACTCAAAAGTCAATTGTGTGCAGCCCAGACGCCGCCAAGTTTCCCCCACGGGACAGCTTAGCCTGAACACAAGATATTCCAGATTGCATGTCAGCGAAGCTTGTCAGATGGATCACTACATACACACGCACACACACAACTTGAGCAGCGTCAACTTCTCCACACTTCTTCCACCCCTCCCTCGTAGCCACATCACCTGGAAAGTGAAAAGACCAATAATTGCATTCCTTTGCCCAACACCATTAGATTTGCCTTTACATATGGTCGCTCGCAATATATACGTACAGCCTGCCGCTGCATCTTAGCAATTGGTGTACGTTGTTCCAAACATTAGGAGCTGATTAGCGCATGACTTGTATAATAAGGCTGTTTTATCGCAAGCCCTTGTGACAGTTCGGCAGGTGTCCCTGGCGTTGATTTAATGGAAGCCACGAAGCGTGTGACGTACAAGGAAAATACTCTCGTCTGTAGCAACGGCAGACAGGTGAAGGCATACAATACAAAAGCATTTTCTTCCAATCTTTCGGGAAACAAGCTTATCCAGCGTGTCCCTTACTTGTTGCATGTAAGCCTCGTATTTTAATTTCCTTCCCATCGGCAGACCAGATTAAAAACCGAGTGGCTTAAGTGCACTACATTCTGGGGGATGGAAAGGATGCAGCATCAAAGCAATAGATAGACCGTACAGTGCGAGTTTGTTCTAAATCCTGTAAGAGTCCCTTTGGTCCGGTGTACAGACAGCGAAAGGAAGATAACTTGAACTGATGTTGCTAATGATGGTTCTCAAGCGAAATTTATTTGATTTGGATTGTTGCCTTCTGCACCTACTATGTGCTTTGGGCTACGAATGTTTATGGTTCTGACAACCTCTGAAGCCACTAAATACATCGGACACGTACATTGTCAATGGCATATAAAATCCTCCAGATATAGTCCACTGTGAGTACAAATGGAGACCGATGAGAAACATGAAAGGGACTCATTTTGTAGGGAAACAAATCAGAGAAACTCTATGACGTAATCGTGGTAGCAAATGGAACATGTGAGAGTCTGTGTAAATGCTTTATTCCAAAACGAGTCTCGGTTCTATCAATTTTCCTGACTTGGGATTGGGATGCTTGTGGTAATAACACGATTTACACAGCTCTCACTCGACGTGTGTCTGATTCTCACATACAATTTCCCTATGTACTCCGTTCCCATTGAATCCAGTCTGTTCCTGAAACTAAATTATTCACAGAATGAGATTCTGATACGTCTGGCTATTGCCGCACTCTCTTCCTCTCTGTCTCTCTATCTCACGCAGCCAATTCTGGTGGTTGCTGACCACATAATAATGCTTTCAATTTCTTTAGCGCTACAGTGAACTGATTTCAAGAAGAACACGCATATATACCATATATATGGTTTAAATTTGAGGTATTATAAGCTCAGCTTTGTCCTCGTATTGCTTTACTTCTCTGGTATTGATCCAAAATTTTGGGCGCAATCCGCTGTTGAAGTCCACCAGTTAGCAATTCATCAGTGGAAAGAATAGAGTCTTTATCGGATCTGCTCCGTCAGTTACACCCTCCAGTCTACGTGCGTTTTTCAAGAGTTATAGCCCAATAGCCGACTTTGGGCAGAGAAATCTTAACCATGCGACTACACTAGCCAGCCAAACAACAACGAGCTCAGCCATTTAAAACATGAGTAAGCAAGGAAGAAAATAAACTTTTATGTACTCCGGAGAAGACTGTGTATGTGAGCAAAGGGAAAGAGAATGGAAAGACGGTCTGGTTGCTTTAAAACTAATGAGCCAGCAGCCATGCTTGTGCTGACGGCACTTCCAAGAATACCACAGTCGCGGGAGCGTGCAATCATTCCTTCTTTTCCCTACTCCGATATTTCCCAGGCACATACAGGATCACCACAATTGGATCAATCAAGCATTTTCACCAAAGGGAAAAAATTAGTCCTATAGAAAAAATCCTCTTCATTTTAATACACATTTCATCTAATTAGATTCATGTGTACGTGTGAAGATAGGAAAAATGCCGCATACAAATTCCACAGTGAAAATAAACATAACGGGAATGTAAAACTTTTTATTACTCTTCCTGCATCCGCCTCATGGATCAAGGCCGTGCTATTCCACCAATAACGTTACAGCCTCATGCAATAGAAAGCAAAGGGAAATCTTATCTCTCCAAACAATAATATTTTATTACGTAGAGCAAAGTTTTATGCTCCAACTGGATGGGTACACATGCATACACATACCTAATGGTCTATCATTACAGTTTACCTGCTCACATTTGCATTCATGAGGGCAAGCAATGACAGGGTAGGAGAGAAAGTGGTTATTTTCGATGGACACAGTTGCCGCCGGTATATATTTCCCAGCTATGAGGGCTGATGTGCATGTTGATGAATACGAAATTGGGTTCCTCTCCTACATTTTTCTGTTTTCCCTCAAGGAGAGGGCTAAAGAAAGTCGTGACTGTCGTGTCAGTTCATGCGTCCGCGTGTGTCTGCCTCAAGACTTGGGAGCAAATAGAAATATACCCGTGAATCAAATTTACTCATGAGCGACCACGCAAATGAAAGCGCAGTTTTTATTCAACTTACTTGACATGTGTGTGTCTATGTGCTTTACATCCATGTGTGGTGTGTAATGGGAGTACTAGATACTTGATATGATATGGCCCATAACATGGACAAGACAAGACGTATGGTGTGTTGGTATAATGGGTTTGTGACAAGATCATTCATGTATTATTTGCTGAGGCATTTATAAATTCAGTAGCTATTTGTGGTCATAAGAGAAAGACAGAGGCGAGGTAAAAGGCACGCTAATGGGCCTCCGGGTAACGAGGGAATTCTACATTAATAGTAATTGATTTCCATGTGCATATTGAGCAGGCTCTAAAACACAAAACAGCGTAGATATTACATGCACACTAGCCCCTGTCCCTTGCTCTCTCATTATCTAACATTGATTTCAGCTTAAAGAGCTCCTCATATTCCCCCTATCTTCTCTCGCACGCGCATACGGAACAGACGTCACCAAGGAACAATATGCTACACACGCACACTAACTCGCATTAAACAGAAAGCTCACGTTTTCTCAGTCTCTCTCTAGAGAAAGAAAGAGAAAAGAAAGAGCACCACTCTCTTACGGAGCTTTCTATCAAGAAAATTAAATGCAGATCCGTTTCATCACACCCAGATAACGTATCCTTCAAAGAAAACCAAGCTCGAACCCAACTTGATTGAGTTAAAAGGCTTTAAGGAATTCTTACAAACAGACAGAGAGGAAGCGAGAGGGAAAGAGCCTTAGCTTTCCATTCGAAACAAGTTTGCTGATTGTTAGGAGAGGAACTCAAAAAGCGCACATATCTGTAGATATAGATTCATCTACGGACACGTCCAACCAGCCACTGAAATCTCTCTTGGGAGCCCACGCAGGCGAGGACATCAAAGGGGAAGATTTTCTTCCTCGTCCCTTTCTATGGAACCACATGTACATCCGCAGTTATAAAATGCCTTGTCTCAATGTAACTCTAATATTTCCTTGTTATGTGTGCCTTATCCAGAGGACTGTAGATGGAGTGTGTCACAAAACATTAATAAATAGGGCACAACCAAAAGAGAGCCAAGTAGCTTGTAATTGGTGAGGATGTGATGACATGCGAGATATGTGTGTCGACTGACAACTCAGAGTAATCGTAATCACACTGCCTTAAAGCTCGGCGTCCACGGGCAAATTTTTATTTAACAGAAACTATGGAACTTGAAACTCTGGGATTTCAAGAAATCTTGACACTTACAACAAATGTTTCTTGTGCGCATCGACGTATGAAACTTTTCTTTGAAACTACCATTGAAAACCGCGTGAGCCATAGAGTACAGGAACGCATTGAGTAAATACGAGTGACCTCACCGCGCAGCGCTCCAATCAGGAACATGAAACAAATTACAAACTGAAACGTTTGTATTTTGTTGCAGAAACTCAGTTTCATTGGAAGTTTCAAGCGCGCGTCCACTATGAAACTTGAGTTTTATGAAAGCTTTCATGAAATCTTTCAATAAAAGTTTGCTCGTGGACGCCCAGCTTAAGTTTCATAGTCATATCTTTTGAAACATCGTCATTTCTAATACTAGGAAATTATTGCATTGTCACTCTCATCTGAGCGTGTGGAGATGGGAGTAGACAAAGCTCTTGTGTCATCTCTGACTCAGTCGCTCTCCGACCTTCTCTAACCCTCCTACAGCAGATTAATGCGTGTAAAAGCACAGTTTGTCAGCTGTACATTAGTTACACTACCGCGGTAAAAGATCTCCAGTGGACATTATAAGCCGCACATTTACACACACATACATGTATTCGGCCACATTAAAGCTTCGTGGCTCAAATAAAATCTTCATTAACTAACTCTTTAGTAACCCAGAGGAAAAAATGGGACACACGAAAACATCCGGATTTTACACGTTCGCTCTTTCTCTCACGCCCCTCTCATAGGCACGTCTAAACTCAAGTTATAAAATAGACAAAAAAACTTTGGCTTCTAACTACTTACAACGCAGGGAGTACAAACAACCCAGTCAAGAACTTTCTCCTGCCCTTGTTTTCCCCCAAAGCTATTAGCAAGTCAATATCATTGTTGCACTAAAATGTTATTAGGAAAATCGTGCTATAAGCTATCATCATTCCTGCCATCCTGTCATCATCATTCTTTATATTCCAACCATTTGCAAATGCTATGAAAACAAGAGCTTGAGGCGAGTGAATTTCACTCTTCGAAGTTAAAGAAATTTTCAACCAATCTAGCTGTAGTTGGAATTCTACGATTAAATAATAAAATCTCTTAGCATTGTCGTACGCACAGCGACAGCCTTATTACTTTTTTCTAATCAGTGTCATAAATTCTCTCAAGAGACATCAGATTACCCGGAACAAATGGCAGGCGAGGTAATAAGAAGCGAGTGAAAACACTGGGAATTAATGTGTATTCCGTATTCATGTTATCTGAAACTATAGCCAAAGCCTCGTTTAAAACTGATAATTAAACACATATACGCAACCAAACAATGAATGTAAATAATACGGTAAGCCAATTATATTTAATCTCCTCTCACGCAGATCGTACTTTGCAATCACTTGTCATATGTTCCCTTTGCGGTTTCTGAGTCACATGTAAATACGCATGATGAAGTTTCATGTGGGTGGTGTGTGCCCGGAAGCTCGTGAGCATCCGAGTTGAATAGACTGGGCATTATTACTGTTGTGAAATATATTAGATTCCCTATATGAGGAAAAAGTATAACTTTGCTCCTGATTTTTATTTTGCAACTTCCTGTGGCCATTTCAAACTTGAGCTGGCTCCGCTGACTTGGGACAAATCATGGTTCGAAGCGAGTATGGAGAAAAACTCTAAATATCGCCCTTTCAAACTTACAAACTTTGACACATATGACGAATAACTTTTCTTATGGCTTCTTATATGACCATTAAAAGGCCCATTCAAATGATTTAATACGCTCACAGAAGGAAAGTTTGCTCACTGAATGTCCCGCCAGAGTTAGAGTGCACTATTAGTACTACACAGATGCATACTTAGATCAAATTTTTGGCCGAATTTACTACTCCTTTCATCATCATTCCAACAAGGTGTCAACAACTTCTGTCAAGCCAGAACAATTTGATGGAGAATTACGAGAGGATAGAAAAAGGTGCAAATTTTACACTCAATACCTTTCTTTACTTTCCATTGCCATTACGTGTTGGATGAGGAATATAAGATGGAAATCAGTACGGAAGTAAATAAAACTAGTAGAAGTAATGTCGATTTCTCAACTCTGGTATGGACTTATCACATTACAGAAAACTTACGTGTGTATCAATGCCAAGGGAGGAAGAGACTTTCATAGTTTTTTAATCCCAAGTCTTCGTTCTTACTCAGTTGACAACTGAATCGTTGATGCAAAACTGCTATTACGTACTTTCACTGCCGGTGGGAAAAAATAAAGTGTCTTGTGATGTGCATTATAGGTACATGGGGGGCAGAGAACTCAATGGTTGAACTCTAATATACTTATGCAGCTTTGACAATGCATTGTAGAAATACCCTGATGGCAGCTAGAAGGCAACTCATTAGACTTAGTCTAAACCGTTATTCATATAGTACGTCTCTCTCTCTCTCTGTTATCTTTTCTCATCTTGCATTAATTTAGGCAATTTCCGATCTCCATTAGGAACGTTCTACGAGAACAATCAATAATAGGAATCATTTTTTGCACCAAATGAGCAAAGTTTCTGCACCAACTATCGCTTTCTCTCCATCCTTTCAAGAGTATCAGTAGGGCCGACTGAGTACAGCTCCTTTACTCCCACGCAGTAATATAGTAGGTTCTTTATTCCTATCATCTTAATCCTCTCGATAAACTGGAGAATTCCCAGCTATTTTACAAGTTGTATGTGATATCAATGAAAAGCACAATTAAATTTAAAGTAACTCAAACTCCAGTCTTGAGTATTGCGTCTTATAAATTACAGAGGGTACCTCATAAGTGCAAAATTGTACTTCTTTAGAACTCCAAGCAATTCGAATGAAAACAGATAATACTGCCTTTTACTAAATCCCCCTCAACAGCAAAAACTAACATGCATAAACGTAGACCAATAGTGCACAATCCATGGCAAAGTTTAACTAACGAAAATTATGCGAACCCACAAATTTAAACATGTATCGAATAGTAACAACCCTGAATATTAATATTGACCATGAAAGCTCTGGTGTACGCGGAAAGTTGAAGACGGTGATGCGTAATTCAGCGTTTGAATACAGCATTCGTCTATAGTCAAGATCACGGTCCACTATTGATTGCGATCTAGCTCGGCACGAAACCTATGTTCTACTGATGACATTCTGTCTACATACTCGGTCCTAAAATTATTATTACTCTCAGCTTTCGTACAACGTCAACCTTTCCAACTACAAAAGTACAACAATAATAGCCTCATATGTGTAGAATATAGCTGCCAAAGTTCACTCAGCCGCCGGGGTGACGGGGCGAGTCCACTATTTGACTTAAGGTTAGAAACACGCCATTCCCTTATACGGCAGGGAAATCTGATAGACCATTACGACAAGGGACAATCTGAGCTCCTTTCACATAATTATAACTAGTGGAGCCTAAAAAAATGCAATTCTAAATAGACCAAGGTGGTTTACTGCAAAAAAGTTAGTTAAATCCAAAGTGACCTCGATAATGCGCTATAGTTTGGCCCCGGTAATTTTCTCTAATTTTGCCCTGGTAATTTGCTCTAATTTGACGCAGTTAATTCACTCTAACTTGTCGGCGTTAATTCGTTCTAACTTGGTCATGGTGGCTCAGTGCAACGTGCCAATGACATTTTTTAATTGTCTTTAGCAGCATGAATGTGAATTTCTCGGGTCATTTTAAAGTCTTACACGGTCCATTACTGCAAATAATGTGATTTGACATATAAATGGACCAAATTATTGCAAATGCGTTCCGTGAAATTAACAATTAAAAATTAGGGGTGTACTCCCTTGAAGCAATCGAGAATTTTGAAGTACGGCATGCTTTTTATGCATAATCGAGTGCGGCTATTGACATTTCCCCGTGTCCCACGTAGTCAGCGTTAGTCCATCAGGTTACTGTTCAAAGCCAAAATGCGAATCTGTAGACTGGTCACACGGCCATTTCGGGCTCTCAGTGGCCACAAAGTGGTAACTTTTCTGAATCAACTCGTGTTTAGGTGGTGTAACGGTCCAAAAACTGAAAAACAAAATCCTTCCTGCCAAGCTACAACTCTTTAGCTTTAAAATGAGCTATCTCACGTTGAAATTGGCAAGTTTGTACACGAGGGGATGACGTCAAAACAATTAAAAGTTTTGAAATGTTTTTTTGGATTCAATACCGGATTTCAATTTTGTTTTGGGTATAATGTAAAGAAACAAAGTACCTCAAACAATGCAGCAAATCTTTGGCTTTGGAAGGAGCCATACAGCATTAAAATCGGTCAAGTGGTCTAGGAGGAGGGTGGTGGCAATTCAAAAAAGAAAGATGGTAAATATAATATAGTAGAAATCATTGCAATCATCCGGGCTCTGAGAATCAGTTGGATGCATGTATCGAGATTGCGTGAATGAGCACTTTTAATGAACACTTTTACTTAAAGGTGAAAGTTCATTGTCGCGGGAACCTAAGTTGAGTAGGTAGACGGAATAATAAAGAATACGGTTGCTTACAAATGCTGCAGCAAAAGTAGTAAGGGCCGAAAGACAGAAATATCCAAACTCACTTTCTCAATTTTTCAATATGACTCTGGATGGGCTTGGTACGGAACCTGCTATCCTCTTCTCCCAAGAAGTATCAATTTAGCTGACACAAAGAACTATTAGTCGCAATAACAACAACTCTCTGACCCAGCCAAAGAGGTTTCACTCAACACTACGTCGTTCTTGCCGACACTGAGCTCAGAAGACGAAGTAGCTAGCCCTTTTCTCTCTCCTTTGCTCGGTACCGAGTAGGAGCGATTTTTCCTCTGCCAAACTCGTCGCCCGCTCTGTCCTCATACCATTCGCATAGGAGCTACGCTTTCACCATGCAGATTCTTCCAGCTCTATTTCGAAACGGCTGGGACTATGTAGGCATAGCATGGAAAAATCTCAAGATTATCCCTGTCTCCGTTCTCTCTCCTCTCACACACTTGACTGATTGAGCTCGTAATGTTGGTATTGTGCGTTAAGTGTCCCGCCTTCGATTTCAGATTATTCTGCAACCTATTTTGGGATGCCGCATTCGATGTGCATGGAGTGTCAGAAGGACGGATTTGGGGAAACGATCAGAAATTTCCTTCATGATGATGGCAAAATTCAGGCTACATCAGTCTTGTATCGAATTCTATAGTAGAGGGCTGAGCCCAGGTAAACATTTTGCTATTCTGAAGGCCATCTAACAAGTAGGCTTAATAAGGAGGCTGACAAGCTCAAATGAGTTGAAATTGTCTCTGTTATAATAATGATAACGAATTAATCATTAAGGCATTGGAAAGGCTACGGATAGGAAATGTGGATTACTCAGAAATGACGATGCTTGCCGATCTCCTGCCATGTACATAATACTGATGAGAGCACGTTTAGTGGTACAATGAGGAAGAATGACCATCATAAAGCGAGAGCTTTGCACACAGATGGATAGACCCAGAGGATATATGGACTCTGGCTTTGACACTGTATAAAGCTTAGGTTGCAGTGACTCATTGCACCGTCATTATAAGTACTCACTTAAATCTCTTCCGCTTACTTTTCTGATTTTCACTCCAGCATGCGGCCCGAGAAAATGGTAAAACAGAGTAAAAAATCCTCGTGTACTGTTCATCCATCCATGTGTCTTCACATGATCCATTGGCTAGAGGATTTTTTCACATCCATTGTCTCAAGCAGTGATAAGAGGGACGAATTTTTTACTCCCATCATAGACATTGATAAATGGTCATCACGTGTGTGTGCGTGTGTGTGTGTTTGAAGCACTAAAAATCAACTATCCTCTCTTAAGAAGAATAGAAAATATAGACAGGAGACAGAGAATATTTGCGAGCCTGATGTTTATTCGAGAGTAAAACTGCCGTGAAAAAGAATTGTTTAGACAGCAAATTGCATCCCCTGCTTTTGCTGCCAGAGTGAACAATTTGTAATGCTCCGATCTGCCAGATCAATGAAGGACTGAGGGATGCAGAAGAAACTCAAGGTTGGAGTAAATATTGTTGACATAGTGAAGGGTTTGTATGAGAAAGTATCCCAGTGGATTTATGTGCAACTGGGTGAAAGAATCCCAATGATGACTAACGATTTGGGCGTAATGGGAAAGGAGCATTGAGAGGATTGTAAATGGAGCTTGCTCGTTTTTGTTGCTGCTGGGCAAAGCGGCTTCATCCAGGCTCCCACTTCCCCCTTCCTTAAGTTCCTCTCAGCTGCGTACTTTCTACTCTGCCATTTCCATGCTTCTCACAAGTCTGTGTGTAGTATGTCTGCATGCATCCCGCATATAGAATTAGATTGTAATAGCATGTTTCCAAGCGAGCGGCAGCGGTATAAATAACAATAGCATGTAGGAGTAATAATCATGTAGCGTGAAGAGACGAGGACAACGACCAAGAGAGCGACGACTGTATGGAAAAGGAGAAATTGTAATAAAAATTCTCCACGTCCTTGCTGTTGCTTCTTTCTTCGTCACTTTATCGTCAACTTTAGCATTTTACCATAACCAATACATACAAATGTAGACAAGAACAAGTTGAGTCTGTATTATTTTTCACATCTACTGTGTACACCAGCATGCTCAATTCATAGTGTTTGCCTGTATGTCGTCGGATGCTAAATTTTCACCTTACTCTTCACAGCTTTGTAAGAACAGTTTTCTCAATATTCACGGATGGTAGTCAGCTGCTATCTAGCCGATGGTAGGATAAATGTATTCGCAGTCGAGTCAAACTTGCGCAAGTCAGAGTTACCTAATGTGCCAGATGAAGAAACTTTGGCGCCTATGACGAAAAGACATAGAAAGATGGTGAGAGGCCTCTCACAAAAACATCTTTGACATTTACTATTATCCATGTGACTGCGGGACTAGTGTGTGACAGTTCCCCAAGGTAAGCTCAATGTACCATTGATATGTGAGGTGATTACATTTCCTGCCACTAACAAACACCATACACATACATCATACATACATACACTTGAGCAAGGATCTAGAAGCCAAATTAATCCCTAACAAAGCCCTACAGAGAGCATTTAGTTTTCTGTTTTCACATTAGACTTACACTACATGTGCAGTGCACAATGCTAGTCGATGTTATCCTCCAATGTGGAGCAAGGAGAGGAAGTATCTGAGCTATGCGCACATAACTACACATGTCCTTTTCAAGGCTCACAATATACTTATCCACATAGGCACATACTATACACACGGCTGCGAAAAACAAATGTGACAAGCGCTGTTCTGTGTACTTTTCACAAGACTCATGCCTAGGTTTTTACCCTGCTCCAAGGAATTTTCAAACTCGGTTTTCTAAGCCACAATCAAATAAAAATACGAACAGGAAGGAGTGGCAGCAACAAGATTCTCCTCAGATTTTCCTATGTACCTTCCAATTAGAGTCCCAACAACTAGTAGAAAGTCGGAAGAACCCTTACAGTAGCGTGAAGAAAATCTACCTTGCTCAAATTCCATTCTCGAAATATCTTGTTATCAGCAGACGCCATGAGAGAGCTGAATGGTTCTACTAGTTTAGACAGCAGATGATTTTTCCTTTTCTTCCTCTCGCTTGCTCTCCTTGTCCTGCTTATCTACCCTCGTTTCCTATTCTTAAGATGGGCTAATAGAATGAGTCTTGCCACTGCGCCTAAGATGAGCTTATACTGCAAAGGGAAGGTAGTTTAGATTTTGAAAGGCAGATTCACCCCACATAGTGGCTTCTTCCTCATTTAATGATGAAAGATGCTGGAGAGAGAGATTTAATGATGGGCGCCGTGGAATCTATCGTCGTGAGCCACGTCTTTATGTATGCGAGCAACTCATTAAAGTCCTCGTCACCGAGGACAGATCATAGAACAAGTCTACATAGCATCATGCGTGCATGTGGACAGAACCAAGCCGATTTTGTTATCGACATGATGAAAGGAGACAGAGAGACGGAGATTCAAGAAAAGTATGGAAAATTACGGAGCACTTTTTCTTTTTCAGGTTCCAATTTAATAATTTACTGTCGCAAGACAGAACCTGGAGAGAGATTGCTAATTTAAGGAAAGGATTTTTATGGTGAAAGAGCGAGAGAGACAAGGACATTTGCTCGAGTTGAGAGAAAGTAGTGGTATAGCTGTGGTGGTGATGGTAGCAGGCCAAAAGAAAAGCAAGAATAAGTGAGCCAAGTGAAAATTTGAGGAGCCTTTTTGGGTAATCTTCTTTACGCTCCATTGATTTCTCAAAGCTAGGCTTAAGTGACGCTTTCGTGACTTTAACAGCGAGAGAAAGGAGGGAGAAGTGAAACTGACTTGACTTTCTCATATTTCATGGCCTTCTCTAGCTCGCTGTCTCACATCCAAACGCGGTACTCCACCACGTACGTGTAAACGCCTTCTGCTGTGCGTGTGTGCGAAATTCTTTGTTCCCTCAATAAATGCCTCGGATATTACGCACGCTAGGGGGGGAAGAGAACGTGAGTTCACACAAGCTACTATTTACCACATAGTAGGCAATTTGGTTCTGTGACCGTACTGAATATCCATTTCACTAAATGTAAATCCTACTTCAACTGAATTCCCTCTGCATCATTCATAGTTTCGTCTGTCAATGTCGTAGAGAAGAAGAGACGAATTGCAGCATCAGCTAAAAATTCTAATGGCTGGATGCCTCATTGCTTCATTTTTGGCTAATGAAAATGCTGCTGTAGCTGCAGAGTATTGCTCTGATCTTTCGAAGGATACTTGTTCTTCAGTTCAGTTTCCATATTTTTCTTCCATGTATTCTCAGAGTGTAGAGAGATGAAGAGAGCGAGATCCTTTAAATTTTTCTGAATCAAAGCTTTGTCTATTCTATCCTTTTAAATGAATCACAGTACCTTTGGTACCATGGGCCACCTCGTTCACTGTGTCTATCTTGCTCTACCTTCCCCTTTTCAGCCGTCATGCTTAGAACACCTGAAAAAAGAATCGAGTCAGACAGTACGTGTAGTATGTAGTAGTCAGTGAATGCATGACTTATCCATGCCTCAGACTCGCTTTAAGATGCCCATTTAACTCGTATCTCCCTTTCATCTTTTACACCTCGAACCAAAGATGAGGGTCACTCGGGTCGGAAATGAAACCGATTGGCTTTTCTTCGTCTTCCTTTTTTCTCCCACTTTACTCTTTCTCTTATTTTCTCCTTTCTTCTCCTCTCATTCTCCCTTTCTCTCTTCGATTTTCTATCCCTCTTTTGCTTCCCAAGTACGTAGTCCCACTCGCTCAGCTTCTTTTCCTCCTTGTGCGCTCACTTGATTTCATTTTGTCTTGGACTGAAAAAAAGGATAAAAAAGTAATCCGAGCACTATATGTTCCCTTTGTTGAGCAAGCGAGCCGGATTTTTTAAACTTGTGGATAAAATAAAGGAGATCGGAAGGATTGAAGCTGTAAGAACAGTGACAGCAGCTGCTCACGCTACAGAGTTCAACTCCTCGCATCCTTTCTAATACCGACCAGGTGCAGTGATACTTATTTCAGCTTCATAGCACGTCCGCACTGCAGTTTATGCTACAGCCACTACATAAATATGATATTGAGAGATATTTCCTTCCATATTTTCAGTTAATGTACGTACACTATTTTGCTCGTGCGCATCTTGGGATAGTCCCGGGGCGGATGTTGCAATGGATATTCTATTCAACTTAAGTCATCGAAAAAGGAGGAAAAGAGTGAGGAGAGGGAATAAGTTAGAAATACCATTCACGTTCCTTCAACCAGCGCTTCATTATCGTTATCAGGACGAGCATCATTTCAGTTTTTTATGTGGAAGACATGAGAGAGGCGATATTATTTACAATCACACCCACTCCTGTGTCTCTTTCTCATATCATGAACAGGAAAAGACAATAGATTTACGCGGCTATCTCCTTTAGCGACAGCCTTCACTGTAGCCTACACTATCACTGCTGTTTTCAAAGATCCTCATAACTGTTAGATATTTGTTGGTGAGTGTGTGTGTTTGTGTGAGGGGAAGCGTACACAAATGTGAACAAGTTTGTTGGGAAAGGGTTTGCAATAAAGATGACAGGAAGTGTGTATTTACACCGTTGGCTTCGAGATGGGAATGAGTGAGAGAAAGAGGTAGACAGAGCACTGTTGTATGTGGATAGATAGAAGGAAAAGAGCAGGAACTCTTGAAGTGAAACGACTGCAATGATTATCTGATCGTATCATCATTTATTACTGCCATCGTTCCTTCTGTCGTGCACACTTTTAGTCAGCGTTCTTGCACATACATATCTAGGACTTGTTGTAGCGTGGAATGCAACGACCATGCCTTTGAGTACCGTGCAGAAATAATAATCATTGTAGTAAATGTCAAGTAAGCGGTTAGAGCCTATATGGTTAATGTTGTGTTATTGAGTCTGAGCACGTAGTTTTTCCCTGTCATCATTATATTATAGTGTGATTCTCTCCATGTGCACCGTCTCTTTGAAATATCTGGAACAAATAGATGAAAAGGAGCAGAGAGTAAGAACAAGGGTAGTAAGACACAACTGTACAGCATCAGTGTAAATCTGTTCTTGACCCGAAAACGTACGCGGAAATATTTGACACATGCGCTTTCTCAAAATAACACAGGATTGTATTGAGCAACAACAGGAGCATCATCGTAATGCTGAACATTCCCTGCATATAAACTATGTGAGCACAGCAACAACAGGAACTTAAGATGAGCCACGGAAGCTCTAGGTGGTCGTCGACTTGACGGAGACATTCCCTTTCACAGCTGATGAACATGAATGGCTGGAAATGGGCACTCATTTCCTCTATTTCTCTCTTTTTCTCACCCACCTACCCACCACACACACACGCACACAC